>PVHP010009340.1:30855-50753 GCA_004024765.1 Zapus hudsonius | reverse complement strand
CTTGGTTTTTGTCTTGGCTTTATTGAGACAGGGACTCACTCTGTGTAGCTATGGCTGGGCTCCTTACAGAACACCTGCCTCATCCCAAGTGCCGCCATGCCCAGCTGGTTTTTTAAAAATATTTTATATATTCATTTTTCAAGCAGAGAGAGAGAGAGAGAGAGAGAGAGAGAGAGAGAGAGAGAGAGAGAGAGAGAGAGAGAGAGAGAGAGCGCACCAGGGCCACCACTTTATGGGTCTGGCTTATTATGTGGGTCTTGGGGAATTGAACTGGGGGTCTTAGGCACTGGAGGCAAGTGCCTTAACCGCTGAGCCATCTCTCCAGCCCCCAGCTGGTTTGTTTTGTTTTGTTTTAATCCAAATCATTTTCTCATTTACAAAGAACAGAAGCCAAGTGTGGCTCGTACCTGTAATCTCAACACTTGGGAGGCTGAGGCAAAAAGACTTCACCTAGACTAGTGTGGCCTTAGTGGGAGAGCCTGTCTCAGAGAGAGAATGGGCAGGTGGTCTCTTGGTCCAGGAAGTGAACCCCAATTCTCATGTGTGCTCTGGTCCTTAGTTCCCCATTCTCCCCATGGAACGAAAGATGACTCTTATGAGGCAGGATGACCAGCTGGTGGTGACCAGAAGTGTCAAGGAGGGTGAGGTAAGGGCAAGAGCCAAGTGGGAACCGCCCTCGATGTCCTCAGAATCACAAGCAAGGGTCAGCTTGCGTGAGGCCAGAGTTCTAGACCAAAGCAAGAATCCCCCCACCACACACCCTCTGGCCCCATGACTCAGATGTGTTCCATGTCTCAGGAGGTGAAGAATGTCATGACGTCTTTCCCCTGGCACTCACTTACGGGCTTCATCTCTAACGCTGCGAATCTGGTCCTGATGAGGGTGATGGCCTGGCGGCAGGAGGTGCCCGAGAATGCCCTCTTCCTGACCTTGGACAACGAGGGAAAACTTTGTCACTGCACCTACGTGAGGACTCTTCCTGGATAGGGGACTTAGCCTAAGGAGCAGACTAGAAAGGTTATGTAGGCCAGTGAAGTGAGAGTGTGGAGTAGGAGAGGGAGTCGGGCAGGTAAGGGAAAAGTTAGACATGAGAAAGAAACGATATAAGACTGCTTTTATTCCCCACTCTCCCCTCCCACCTTTTATGAGACAGGGGCTCATGTAGCCTGGCTAGCCTTGGACTTGCACAGGCTCACCTAGTTTAGATGATGTTGAGGTTCCAAGTCAGAGCTTTGTGCATGTACTCTACTCACTGGGTGACGTCCCTGACCCTTAGGCTACTTTTGTTTTGTTTTTTCACTTTAGGGTTTTGCTCTAGCTCAGGCTGACCTGGAATTCACTATGTCATCAACTCACAGCGATCTCCTACCTCTGCCTGGGATAAAAGGCATGCGCACCACACCGGGTGCACATAATGTTTTTTAACTTTTTAGAAATACATTTACAAATGTCCATAAATGTTTATTATTTCTCAGCCCTGAAGGGTGTTCCTTTATTTTTTTTTTCCTTTTAGTTAAAATTTCACAACATATCTTGGACTTCTTGCACTATGTACTTTGAAAGCTGTGCCTTTGAACCCGCAATGTTCCCGAGGAAGACATTTGGGGGTCCGATTTGTCTTTGATCAACTTAGTAAACTACATTCTAGTCCTGTTCATTACGCACAATAAACAGTATTGTGTTTAACACAAACAAGCACATGCTATCTCCTGCTAATTTTCCTTTCTTCTTTCCTCCTTCCCTCCCTCCTTTTTCTTTCCTCCGTGTGTGTGTGTGTGTGTGTGTGTGTGTGTGTGCGCGCGCGCGCGTGTAGTGGGAGAGCGAACCTAGGATCTTGTGCATATGAAGCAAGTACTCTACCACTGAGTTAAAATTGCAGTAGGGCACCAGGAACCTACCTAGTTGCATACCTCCCCCACCCCACACCTTGCTCTCCCCATGGATCCTCAACGCTCTAATAGAATATGCCAGCTAGAAGCACTTCTCCACTGAGAAGGCACAGGGAGGGGGTGGCAGGGGTCCAGCTAGAGCTGGCTCTGAGGGGTCCTCAACTTGGCATGGGAATATAACTCTAACTTTGTGGCACTTGAGAGACTGTACAGCCAAAAATGGCTTATCTCTGGTGAGCAGGAATGGAGACTTGAGAAAGAAGAAAGGGGGAGATGGGGAGACTATGGCGGGCATCCACCTCACCACCTTCTCTTCACTTTGGCCACTGCAGCATTACCTGGGCTACCAGACACTCCAGATAGGCCACCAAGAGGCTGAAATGTTCATCGTGGAGCAAACCGTGCACTCAAAGGAGGGCATCCCCTTCTCCTGCCAATTCTACTTGCTTTCTGATGGGTGAGCCACTGATGGGGAGGACCCAGGGGACAGGGTCAAGGGCACTCACCCAGGAAGAAAGTGCAAGGCATGGGATCCTATCATCTGGGAACACTGCCAGGAGGGTTTGCCGCTGACATCTGGGTGTACTCCTACCTTACCCACATCATTCCTTTAAAAACAGTTTGTTTATTTGAGAAAGAGAGTGTGAGAGAAAGAAGGGGAGACAGAGGGAGAATAGACACGACAGGGCTTCTTGCTGCATTAAATGAACTCCAGACACATGTGCCATTTGTGCATCTGGCTTTACATAGGTCCTGCAGAATCAAACTTGGGTCGTCAGGCTTTACAATCAAGTGCCTTTAACTGCTGAGCCATTCTCCAGATCATCTTTCAAAAAATATTTATTTATATTTATTTATTTGAGAGAGACAGAGAGAATATGGGTATACAAGGATCTCCAGCTACTGTAAACAAATACACTCTGTGTATCTGGCTTTATGTGGGCACTGGGGAAATCAAACCCAGGCCATCAGGCATTGCAAGCAAGTGCCACCACGCCCAGCTCCAGCCTTTTTTTTTTTTTTTTTTTTGGTATTATTTTTTTAAAGCAGGGCCTGCCACTGGGACAGGACTCAGGAACTCAGATCAGAGGGGAAAGCAAAAGGCCCCAAGGCTGCTCTTGAGGGGGCACTATGGCTTAGTTGTTTTACTTCAGCTGCCATGACCAAATACCACAGGCCAAGCCAGGGATAGTGGCTGACTCCTGTAATCCCAGTGCTCAGGAGGCCTGCCCTAAGTGTGAGACAAGCTTGGTCTCCACAGTGAGACCCTTTCTCAAAAAGTCATAAAACATGGAAGCCTGGCGTGGTGGCGCACACCTTTAATCCCAGCACTCGGGAGGTAGAGGTAGGAGGATCGCTGTGAGTTCAAGGCCACCCTGAGACTACATAGTGAATTCCAGGTCAGCCTGGGCTAGAGCGAGACCCTACCTCGAAAAACCAAAAAAAAAAAGTCATAAAACATGGGCTGGAAAAATGGCTCGGTAATTAAAGGCACTTGCTTGCAAAGCTTGACAGCCTGGGTTTAATTCCCCAGTACCCACATAAAGCCAGATGCATGCATCTGAAGTTCATTTGCAGTGCAAGAGGTGTTGGTATACCTATTCTCATTCTCATTCTCTCTGCTTACAATTAGATTAAAAAAAAATAAAGCCATAAAACAAACAACAAAAGCCACAATCTGGATGGCTTCAACAACAGAAATTTGTTTCATTGAAGTTGTGGGGGCTATAAGTCTTAGGGTACCAGCAGGGTTGGTTTCTGGTAAGACCTCTCTTCCTGGCTTATAGATGACCCCTTCTGGCTGTGTCCTCTCTTCTATGTACCAGTGGATAGAGGATGCCCATTCTGATTAGGGCCCCTCCTGGTGCCCTCATTTAACCATAATCGTCTCCCTAAAAGGCCATATCATCAAATACCACCCTACTGGGTGGTTGCACTAGAAGACACCACCACACTAAGGACACTTCAGTCCCCAGTGGGTGGTCTAGGAAGGCTTCTGTGTTGCATCGCAGGCACCTGGCTAAGAGAGTGCAGGTGGGCTCCCCAGGGTGCTGCATCATCTCCAAGATGCCCATTTTGAGGGAGGAGGGTAAGTCAGCCCAGGCCTGAGGCAGCTGGTGGGAGAGTAATGAGAGGTGGGAGGAGCCCAGCCCATCGCCGGTTTGAGCAGGACCCAGCATATTATGGGTGGGACAGGAACCTGGAATCAGGTGGAGACTGTCCTCCAGCCCCTGGTGCAAAGCAACGAATGGGAACCTCCACTAGGATATCATTCCAGCAACTCTGCCCACGCTGGGATGTTCTGGGATTCTCCTGTGTATGGAAGGTTTGGGGCTGGGCTATGCAATTTTTCTCTCAATGCCCAGATGAGATTGAGCCTCCTCCCAAGTTTAAGAAGAAGCCCATAGTGTGGAAGGAGGACTTACAACTCTACTCCATATTCCTGGACCGGAAGGTGAGTAGAGGCTGCAGCCAGCCAGGGGTCCCATCTATGCCTTCATTACTGATGGACAGTGTCTATGGAACTGCACACTCCTGGGGGCTGGACGATCCCAACCAGCTTTTCCCTTCTTGGAGGGGGTCGGGGCTGGGGGCAGGGGTGGCGCTGGGATCAGATGGGAACTGCCCTGTACTGGCCAGGAGCAGCTCCGATTCAGCCACAACAGCTACCTGCGGCACCACCCTGAGGCCCAGGCGATCATCTCCGACTTCCTGCTCTTCCTGCTCATCCGCCGGCCCCAAGACGTGGTCAGCTTCGCGGCAGAGCACTTTGGCCCCTTCTCAGCACATGGCCCGCCCCGGATGGCTCTTCGGTCCTCCCACCCGCCCAACCCTTTCCGATCGCTGGAGGAAGAGGAGGAGGAAGAAGAGGAAGGGGAGCCGGAGAAAGAGGTGGAGGAGGAAGAAGAGGAAGAGGAGGAAGAAGAGGAGGAGGAGGAGGAGGAGGAGGAAGAGGAGGAGGAAGAGGAGACCCAGGAGGACATCGATGAGGACAGTGATGAAGAAATCGATGATGACAATGGCGATGGTGATGACAGCCATAACGAAGATGACAACAATGAGGACAACGAAGACGACAACGATGAGGACAGTGATGAGGACAAGGGAGATGACGATGATGAGGACAATGAGGAGTTCAGCGATGAAAACGAGGAGGACAAGGATAAGGTCAACCATGAGGACAGCAATGAGTTGGGCTCAGGCTTTGATAGTGACTGACTAGGTGGGTAGAAAGCCTGCTGTGGGGCTGGTCCTTGCTCAGGCAGGCTTCATCCCTAGGCTGCAAGCATCCCAGATGTGGCTTTGTGAGGGAAGGGCCTTCCCATGGCTCTGCTGTGGCATCAGAGACTGTTAGGTCAAAATGGGCACCTGTTAACTGATTACCCAGGGAGTTTCAGCCTTTCTTCCTGGGTGGTATTTTCATCATTATCCACATTTCAGAAATAAAATAGAGTCTTGGTAGCTGGATGTGGTGGCTCATACGTGTCATCAGGAGGCTGAGGCAGGTAGACTGCTTTGAGTTGGAGGCCAGCCAGTTACATAGTAATGATACACGAATTTGGGGGTTCCTTACCAATACGATATGACAGTGCACTTATAATTTTGGGATGTCCCTGGATTCTTGCCCTATGAATTCAACAAACGAAATTTGTAGATCAGAGGATAAGGTTCAGGTAGATTTTATTATAGTTTAGAGCTTTAAGGAGGGAGAGCTTGAAGAGAAGACATAGCTCTTGTCCAAGGAATCAAGAGGTGGTTGAGAAGCCCCAAATTTAAGAGAGAGAAGAACTGTTGCTGGGCGGGGTAGCACCCGCCTTTAATCCCAGCACGCAGGAGGCAGAGGTAGGAGGATCATCATGAGTTCAAGGCCACCCTGAGACTACATAGTGAATTCCAGGTCAGCCTGGGCTAGAGTGAGACTCTACCTCGAAAAAAAAAAAAAAAAAAAGAACTGTAGACCTCTTGCCCAAGGAGGAGCTTTGAGAAGCCTACCTTAAGACTCAGGTTGGGTTTTCTGTTTGCTTGTTTGTTTTGTCTTTTTATGTGAGAGAAACAAAGAGGCAGACACAAAGACAGTGACACCAGGGCTTCCTGTCACAGTAAACAAATTCCAGCTGAATGTTAACATGGCCATTGGGCCAGGTTGGCTTTATTTATTTATTTATTTATTCATTCATTTATTTGAGAGAAAGAAGCAGAGAGAGAGAGAGAGAGAGAGAGAGAGAGAGAGAGAGAGAGAGAGAGAGAGAGAGAGAGAAAGAAAGAGAGCCACTTCAAACAAACTCCAGATACATGCACCTTGTGCATCTGGCTTTACGTGGGTACTGGGGGTTCAAACTCAGGTCCTTCTGCTTCCGCTAAACCATATCTCCAGCCCCAGGTTGGGTTTTTTCATGAGCTGTGTGGATGGGCAGCTGGTCTAGACAGTCCTGGCATCAGGATTTGTGGAAAGAAAAAAAAAAGGCAATCTTTCCAAAAGTCTTAATTCTCTAGAAAGGCCTTTGCAAAAGGGAGTGGCAAGGACTCCCTAAGGGTGCAGAGATAGGAAAGGCCAGACCCTTTTGAAGTTACTTATTTATTTATTTGCAAGCAGAGAGAGATGGAGAGAAAAGAGAGAAGGGGGAGAGAGAATGGACCCCTGTAAACAAATTCTGGATGTGTGTGGCACTTTGTGGGAATGCATCTGGCTTTACATGGGTACTGGGGAATCGAACCCAGGTCGTTAGGCTTTATAGGTAAGTGCTTTCACAGCTGATCCATCTCTCCAGCAAGGTGCATGCTTTTAATCCCAGCACTTTGGAGGCTGAGGTAGAAGGATTGCTATGAGTTCAAGACCAGCCTGAGACTGTAGCGTGAGTCCCAGGTCAGCCTGGGCTAGAGTGAGACCTTACCTCAAAAGAAAAAAAAAAAAAAGATTTCCATGAGACCCTGTGAGGAAGCTGGACTTGAACCTGGAGTTCAACCTGAAAGCTCACACTTTGGGTTGCTAAGTAGCAAGGATGAAGGAAGGCTCCTTGGCATCTAGAATCATAATGAATTCCACAACCATGACCCAAAATGCAGGCAAATAGGGAGAAACATGGAATACCTCTGTCCTTGCTCAGCAAATCTATGTCACAGTTCCTCCACTATACAGATACCCAGGAGATGCCCCCAGACTGGAAGGGATCCCCAGGCAACCCAAGGGAAGAAAAAAGAATAAACAGGTAGATAATCAGCACACCTTCAGGCTCCTTGCTTAGCCAGTTCTGACTATTGGTCGGTTGTCTATCTGACTAGTAAGTAGTAGGCAGCCTCCCCACCACCCTCCATGGCTCTGGCCATTGGCAGTCAGCTGGGTACTGCTTAGACGTTATGGGGTCTAGTGGCCAATAGACTGGGGACCTTGTAGGGGCTGGTGTCGACCACCCAGGTACCTCCACAGAAGGCTTCAGAAACAGCTATCACTTGAGCCTTGAAGTTGTTTGTTTTTTTGAGGTAGGGTCTCGCTGCAGCTCAGGCTGACCTGGAATTCACTATGTAGTCTCAGGGTAGCCTTGAACTCACAGGGATCCTTCTACCTCTGCCTCCTGAGTGCTGGGTTAAGGCATGTACCACCACATTGGAGATATTTATTTTTATTTTTAAATTTTTTTATTAGACAGAAAGGTATGGGCAGGCCAGGGACTCTTGTCACTATAAACAAACTCTAGACACATATACCTCTTCAAGCATCTGACTTTACATGGGTATAGGGGAATGGAACCTGGGCCAGTAGGCTTTGCAAGCAAGTGCCTTTAACCACTGAGCCATCTCTGTAGTTGGCAACATAGCTATTATAAGCCCAATGTGGAGGCACACACCTATACTCCAGCTATTGGTGGGCTGAGGTGGGAGGAACTTGAGTTCAAGGTCAGCCTGGACTGCATAATGAAACTCTATTGTCATAGTCAGCCACACGATGCTCGGATGAATCTTCGAACCAGGCACAGTTTTGGGGAGGAAAGTATTTATTGAAACTACAGATTGAGGGGAAGTTCCGTAACAGTGAAAGAGGCTGGCCCTCTTTCACAGGTCCAAGCAGAGAGAAAAACCCATCACCTACACCACACACACAATAGCAAACAGGCAGGAGGGGGGCCAAAGAGAATTTCTTCTCCTTTATATAAGCTTAGGGTGGGGTCTTACAACCCTTCCCCAGACTTTATGGCTTCCTGAGTCTCTGGAATTTCCTTCCTGCACTGCCCACACAGGAAAGGATGTTTACTTCCAGTTTCTGTGAACTTCTTTACATCCTGCCCTCTACTGAGATGCTACCATCCTGTAAACATCCTCAGAGACCCACCCAAGATAATTAAAACGATCAAGTTGACAACAAAACCTAACCATCACATCTATCAAAAGAAATAAAGGCCAAAGGAAGGGTAGGACTGCTTATAACGCAAATTTTCCAGACACAAAATCCTTGATATTCATGACTTCGCAGTGCCACACAATGGGAGGAAAAGATGATGCCACCAAAACAGAGACTAACTGAGATGGGGAAGAAATATGGCCACGGGGAAGGGAATCATAATGGTTTATGGTCTATAATTATGGAAGCTATCAATAAAAACGCTTTTTATTTATTTATTTTACTATTTTATTTATTTATTTGAGAGAGAGAAAAAAAACAGACAGAGAGAAAATGGGTGTACCAGGATCTCAGGATTTTTACGGCAGGGTCTCATGCAGCCTAGGCAGGCCTAGAACATACTATGGAGCTGATACTGGCCTTGAACTCCTGATCCTGTTGAACTATCTCCTGAGTGCTAGGATTATAGGATGCACCACCACCCCTGGTTCTACCACCAGTAGAAAAGACAAAAATCTTCTCTCCCATACCCAAGAGGCCAGAGGAAGCCTAATGGCTCTGTCCTTACAGAGCTGAACCAGATCTCCTGATCGCTCTGTGAGACTGAGAAATGACCCGAGTGGGAAGAAAAAGAAAGCTGTTCCCACTACTACTAATGGTCTTTGTTTATGAACCTTGAAGAAGCTGCAAAACCCTGTTCAAAATAACATTTTAGAATAGTAATGTGATTAGATAGGAAAATATTTAAAAATCAAGTATATTTCCAAAAACTAATGTGAAAGCTTTAAAAAATATTGCCTATAACAGAAAAATAACCTTACAATCTACCAAAGAATAGTATGTTCAAGGTTTTTATGGTTCTGCAGAAGCACAAGGCCCTGGATTCAAGCCCAGCACTGGGTGGGGGTTGGGAAGCAGATTCATGGAAAGATGAGCCACACCAGCAGATACACATGCAAGTTCTTCCTCAAATTGTCCATACGTCCAGTGAAATTTCCACTTTGGCTTACAAAGGAACTTGTTCCACTAGGCATCACCCCCAAAGAGGAGCAAGGGACCCTCAAAAGAAGGTGGTAGCAGAGGCTGGAGTCCACGCTAAGGACCCTAGAGGGAGACAGTGTCCCCGCAGGCCTCATGCTGCACTGAGTCAGAGCCAGGCACAGACAGCTCATGCTGATGGCCGGCAGTGCAGGCACATCAGGGAAAGGTGAGCCACCTGCTATGGTTCACCAAATAGGAACATGTACCAGGATCTCTAGCCACCAAAAACCAACTTCAGACACATGCGCCTCCTTGTGCATCTGCCTTTATGTGGGCACTGGGGAAGTGAACTCAGGTCCTTCTGCTTGGCAGGCAAACGCCTTAACCACGAAACCATCTCTCCAGCCCAAAAGTTTTGTTTTTTTTTTTTAAATACGGAACGTTTCATGAATTTGCGTGTCATCCTTGCCCAGGGCCAGGCTAATCTTCTCTGTATCGTTCCAATTTTAGTATATGTGCTGCGGAAGTGGGCACCCAAAAGTTTTTTAAAATCTAGGAAAAAAAAACCTAAAAAGGTAGGAAGAAGAAAAGAGAAAAAAGAAAAAGAGCAAAAAGGAAAGAAGGGAGGTAGGAAGGAAAGAAAGTGAAAATTTGAAAATACCTAGATGAAACTGGGCATGATGGTGCGCGCCTTTAATCCCAGCACTTGGGAGGCAGGAGGAGGATCGCTGTGAGTTCAAGGCCATCCTAAGACTACATAGTGAATTCCAAGTCATCCTCTACCTTGAAAGAAACAAAAAAGAAAAGGAAAAAATACCTCTTCAAGTGTCACTCACCTATATGATGGCAGGGTTTGGGAAGCTGAGGAAGATACACATTCAAGGCCATTCTCCACTACACAGTGAGTTTGAGGGCATTTTGTGGGACACAAGTCTCTGTCTGAAAACACCAAAAGTAAACAAATACAGAATGGAATGTGTTGCTCCCAGTTTGAAGGACTGGAAGCCCTGGATGAAGGTGCCAACAGAATAGTGTCTGGTAAGAGCATCTGCTATCCTGTGAGCTGGGAGTGGCAAAAAAGCCAAGTGTGCTGGTACTTGCTCATCTTTCACCCAGTGCTCAGGAGGCTGAGGTGGGAGGATTTTGTGAGTTCAAGGCCAGCCTGAGCTATAGGGTGAGTTTCAGGTCAGCCGGGGCTAGAGTGAGACCCTGCTTCAAAATAACAATAAACAAAAAGCTCCCTCAAACTTTTTTGTTGTTGTTTTGTTTTGTTTTTGCGAGGTAGGGTCTTACTCTAGTCCAGGCTGACCTGGAGTTCACTATGTAGTCTCAGGGTGGCCTTGAACTCATGGCAATCCTCCTACCTCTGCCTCCCGAGTGCTGGGATTAAAGGCGTGCGCCACCACGCCTGGCTGGATTTGGCTTTTTAAAAAATATTTTTATTATTTTCAAGCAGAAAGAAAGAGACAGAGGGGGAAAGACAGAGAGAATGGAGCACACCAAGGGTCTCTAGAAGCTGTGAATGAACTCCACCAGACACATGCTCCAAATCATGGGTAATGGGGAATTGAACCCCAATCTTTAGGCTTTCAGGTAAGCACCTTAACTTCTGAGCCATCTCTCCTGCTTGTCTCACACTACCCCAGGTTACCTGAAACTCACTCTGTAGCCCCAGGCTGGCCTTGATCCTCCTACCTCAGCCTTCAGAGTGCTGGGACAAAGGTGAAAGGCATGCTCCACCTCACCTGGCATATCCTGGGGTAATGCTAATACAAACATTCAGACCTGACCGTGGACAAGCCTGAGAAACCACTTTGACCATCAATGTTGGTGACACTTGAAGTGGGCTGGAGGCATTGATCAGGCACTAGCCTAGTGTGCTCAAGGCCCTGGGCTCCATTCCCATCACCCTCCACCCCACACACACATCCAGCCAGCTGCTCAGTGCTTTTTGTACTTCACAATGAGATGGTGTCGTAGTCAGCCACACGCTCCTGGGATGAATCTCCAAACCAGGCACAATTTTGGGGAGGAAAGTATTTATTGAAATAACAGATCCAGGGGAAGTTCCAAAAATGAAGGAAAAGGCTGACCCCCTTTTACAGATCCAATCAGAGAGAGAGAGAGGTGCACCACCTCCAAAAGCAAGCAAACACACTCTCATAACTGTATCTCACAAAACATCAGGACTGCCAGACTTGAGCTCCAGCTGCTCTTTGCATATGTATCCCTGGAATTTTGCATCCAATTTAGAAATACCTCAGGGCCAGACCCCAGGAGGCCAGGCCAACATGACACCTCCTCCAGCCAGAAGGCTGGAGACAATTCACAATTTTTAATAAACCTTTGATTCTATTGGGGGACATCTATTCAAACTTCCACAGATGGGTTGACCATAGAAATGCCATGCTGTAGCAGAAGCTTTTCCTTGTTAGGGACAAGACCTCATTGCTGACATGAACATGAAAAATAGGGATATGAGGGCTGGAGAGATGGCTTAGTGGTTAAGGCGTTTGCCTGCAAAGCAGAAGGACCCGAGTTCAACTTCCCAGTACCCATATAAAAAAAAAAAACAGATGCACAAAGTGGCACATGAGTTTGGAGTTCTCTCTCTCACTCACTTTCAAATAAATAAAAATAGGGATATGGCCAGGTGTGGTGGTGCACACCTTTAATCCCAGCACTCAGGAGGCAGAGGTAGGGATTGCTGTGAGTTCAAGGCCACCCTGAGACTACATAGTGATTCCAGGTTAGCCTGGGCTAGAGTGAGACCCTACCTCGAAAAACCAAAATATATATATATATATATATATATATATATATATATATATATATATATATATATATATATATATATATATGGATATGATTTAGTGGATGGGGGAGAATAGAAACAAGGATATGAGAAATGGGTGTGTTTGGGATCCAGTACTGTGACAGTTTCAGGCAAGCTCCATAAACCCCCTCCCCTTGAGTGGGAGGTGTCTAGCTAGAGCTCAAACCTAGGCACTGATTGGTCAGATATGAACCAACCACATGTCTCCCTGCTCACCTGGGGCAGGAAATATTCACAAAACAGATAATTCTGTCTCTTCCTCCACATGCTTTCCTAGAAGGAGGACTTTCATTTTTCAGGTAAGGCCCCTCACTCCGGCCCTGGGGTAAGGGGGGGGGGCTCAAGATTTTTCCCACATAAACCTTCTTTTCTCATAATGGGAGCCATTTATTATCTTTTCCTTTCCTGCCTGTTTAGTTAAACAGCATAGATTTTGGCTAAAACCTCTCCCACGTGTTCTCCCTATACTCGTGGCTGGAGAACTCTGTAACTCCCCATTTTCCTTTAAATTAAGTCTCCCACTGTACCTAGTTCTTTGGTTGTCTAAAATTTTAATTCTTTAATTTTGTAGACAAGGATTCCGGTACTCCTTAAATTTTGAGGTACATTGCAATTCTGTTGGGTAATATCTAAATTCTAATCTCTAGCTCCACCCATTACAAAACTAACTGCAGATTCCTGCTTCAGTTATTATGCATTGTCTGCTCTGCCAGGAAATGCTTGTTAGAAAATGTTTTACCAGGGTTGAAGAGATGGCTTAGCGGTTAAGGCACTTGCCTGCGATGCAGAAGGACCTGAGTTCGGTTCCCCAGTGCCCATGTAAAGCCAGATACACAAGAGGGCGCATGTGTCTGGAGTTCATTTGCAGTGGCTGGAGGCCCTGGCGTGTCCATTCTCTCTCTCTCTCTCTCTCTCTCTCTCTCTCCCCTCTCTCTAATAAATAAATAAAATATTTTAAAAAATGTTTCACCAAAAACGAGGTAGCCCTCTCTGACTTAACTATATATAGAAAAACTAGGGCATAGGGAACTCTTTCATAACCATATATAACTCATATAATGTAATTTTGCACCTGATGTCAACTCATAGTCTTAGCAGATGATGAAGTTCTGCTTTTGAAATATGCTTGCTTAAATTAATAATGGTCTTTGTGGGCTTTTTTTTTTTTTTTGCCTTTATAAACCCTTACAAGCCGGACGTGGTGGCGCACGCCTTTAATCCCAGCACTTGGGAGGCAGAGGTAGGAGGATCACCATGAGTTCAAGGCCACCCTGAGTCTACATAGTGAATTCCAGGTCAGCCTGGGCTAGAGCGAGACCCTACCTTGAAAAACCAAAAAAGAAAAAAGAAAAAACCCTTACAGAAGGCAGCCTGACATTGTTCCTTACTCAGATTCCTAGATTCCTAATGAGGACAGTCAATGGCTGGCTTAATACTCTCCTTTTTAGTTTTATTGGGTGGTCATGCCTCAGTTTACCTGTAATAAAAACCTTTCAAGGTAGGTAAGTACTTTTGTTATACTTATTCACATAAGGGGAAGACACAGGAACTAAGAGATTTACTGAAGACATGGAGGTTGAAGGCAGACGAGCTAGGATTCAAACCTAGGCTCTACATTACAGAGGCTCTGCTTAAAAAAAAATCAATTGGCCAGGCATGGTGGTGAACGCCTTCAATCCCAGCACATGGGAGGCCAAGGTAGGAGGATCGCTGTCAGTTCGAAGCCAGCCTGATACTACATAGTAAATTCCAGGTCAGCCTGGGCTAGAGCAACACCCTACTCTAAAAAACAAACAAAAAGCAATTTCTAAACCAAACATAGTGACTCTCGCTTGTAAATCCTAGCACATAGGAAGCTGAGGCAGGATGGCTGCACGTTCAAGGCCAGCCTGGGCTACAATGTGAGTTCTGTGTCTCTGTTGTGTAGCAGATTTCCTCAGAATTGAAGAGAAAGGAGGTTCTGGGGATTCAGGAAGTCAACGAGTCACCAAGGCCATGTTAGTTAGACACAAACATCCCTTCCTGAGGGGGCAGTGCAGGAAGGAAAATTCCAGAGACTCAGGAAGTCAGTAAATCAAAGAAAGGGTTGCAGCTATATAAGGGGAAAGCAGCTGCTTGGGGCGGAGAGACTCTGGTGGAGCTGCCTGGGAGGGTGCAGTGTGCTCCAGAGACCAGCTTCTGTGGGCTGTTGTCCATGCTGAGGTGGGCTTTCTGGTGATTAGCTGCTCAGTTATCCTTTGCTCCTCCTGTAAGCAACCCTTACCCAAATGAGGCCTGGACTGAGCCAGACATACCCTTCATGCTGGCTGGGTCTAGAGTGCTGGACGGTGCTCTGGAGGATTGGTAATCGAGTCCTGCTAAGTTGTGTACCCCAAGTGATGCATCACCAACATGCCAGGCAAGATGTGCCTGCGTGTGCAATAGTGGCACGACTTTTGTGGGTACAGCCAACAGCTTTTTGAATCAAGGTCCTCTCCACAGGATGGAGTTTATGAGATCATAAGCCCTAGTGGGGAAGCCTCTGCTATTGTTCTGTTGGATTTTTGTGATTGTCCTGTCAAAGTCTTTGCTAAACCTATGTGCCTTTAGGGTATCCCTGCTCTTACTGCTGCTGTCAGCCTTGCTGGTACAGGAGAACTTCTTGTAGGTGGAGAGGCTCCTCACCAGTTAAGCTGCTGAGAACAACTGACCTGCTGTGACATAGTGGCCCAATGCTTTCTCATAATTGAACATCTATCACTCCCCTTCTAAGGCTCAGGGAACATCTCAGAAGAGATTTTTTTTTTTTTAATGCAAGCGGTGGGAAAAAAAAAGAGGGGGTGAAAAGAGTGTGAGAGCCAAAGGAAGGGGTGGAGTGTTGTGTAACAGATTTCCTTGGAATTGAAGGGAGAAAGGAGGCTCTGGGAATTTAGTACGTCAACTACTCACCAAGGTCATTATAGCAGTCAGCCACATGCTGCTGGAATGAATTTCCAAACGAGGCACAGTTTATGGGAGGAAAGGATTTACTGAAACTACAGTTCCAGGGGAAGTTCCATAACAGTGAAAGAGGCTGCCCCCCTTTCACAGGAACATGCAGAGAGAGAAACCCATTATCAACATATACACACAACAGCAAATAGGCAGGGAGCCAAGGAGAGAATATCTTTCCCTTTATATAGCCTTAGGGCGAGGTCCTGAAACCCTATCCCAGATTTTTTGTTGTTGTTGTTGTTTTCAAGGTAGGGTCTCGCTCTAGCCCAGGCTGACCTGAAATTCACTATATAGTCTCAGGGTAGCCTAGAACTCATGGTGATCCTCCTACCTTTGCCTCCCCGTGCTGGGATTAAAGGCGTTCGCCACACTGGCCCCTATCCCAGATTTAATAGCTTCCTGAGTCTCCAGAATTTCCTTCCTGCATGGCCCACACAGGAAAGGATATTGACTTCTAGCTCTCCTGAGCTTCCTTACATCCTGCCTCCTACTGAGAGGCTGCCTTCCTGTAAACATCCTCAGAGACCCACCCAAGATTACTAAAGAGGTCAAGTTGACAACAAAACCTAGCCATCAGAGTCATGTTAGCTAGACACAAACATCCCTTCCTAGGGAGGGGGGGAAACAGTGCAGGAAGGAAAATTCCAGAAACTCAGGAAGTCAACAAGTCTGGGAAAGGATTTCAAGACCCCACCCTAAGGCTATATAAGGGGAAGGTAACTGCTTGGGGTGGAGAGTCTCTGATGGAGCTGCCTGTAATGGGGCAGTGTGCTGAGACTCTCCAATTAAAGTATGCTCCAGAAAGACACTTAGGTGAGTCATTACCCATGCTGAGATGGGCTTTATGGTGACGTGATTCAGCTGTGTTTGAGTCTGAGTTATCTTTTGCTCCTCTAAACAACCCCTCACTGTGCTCTGTAAGACACCCCACAAAACTCATTGGTTCACCAAACTGGTTTTGGTGTAATCATCCTTTGATTGGTTATTTGTGCCCTATCTGGGGGAGATGATGTGTGCTCACATCCCCCCCCAGGAAAAGTCACTGTGCAACAGTCTCAAAACAACAACAACAACAAAAACAGCAGGATGGGGAGATGCCTCAGCGGTTAAAAGTGCTTGATTGCAAAGCCTACCTGCTGGGGTTCAATTCCCCAGCCATCCCATGAAAAGCTGGACAGGCATTTGTTTGCAGTGGCAAGAGATCCTGGTGTGCGTGCACACCCCTGCACTCGCACATACACAAATAAGCAAAAAATTTAATTTAGATAATATTTGTACTTAATAAAATATAACCTTTTCCAAGATCAAATCTATTTTACTTTGCGTGTGTGTGTGTCTGTGTGTGCACGTGTGGGTGCCTATATGTGAGTGTGGAAACACGCATGTCCACGGTGTGAGTGTGGAGGTCAGAGGGTATTCTTTGGGTGTTGCTCCCTGCCTATGCCTTGTTTGGAGGTCTCTCATTGCCCTCTGCTAGGTCCACCCTGCTAACTGGCCTGTGAGCAACTGAGCGATTTTTCTGTCTCCACCTCCTGTTTGGCATCAGTGTGCTGGGATTACAGACACAAGCCACCATGTCTGGTTCTATGTGGGTTCTGGGAATCTAACTCAGGTATCCACTGAGCCATCTCCCCAGATCCCTGATCAATTTTCTGTCTCTAGATTTTTTTCTTTTTCTTTTTCTTTTTTTAGGTGGGTCTCGCTCTAGCCCAGACTAATCTGTACACATGCTGTAGTCCCAGGTTGGCCTCAAACTCAGTGATTCTCCTACTTCATAGCCTCATGAGTGCCGAGATTAAAGGTATATGCCACCATGCCCAGCTTGAAGAGTTTTTTTTTATTATGATTTATTTGTTATTTATTTATTTTGTTTTTTTTCAAGGTAGGGTCTCACTCTAGCCCAGGCTGACCTGGAATTCACTATGTAGTCTCAGGGTGGCCTTGAACTCATGGTGATCCTCCTACCTCTGCCTCCCGAGTGCTGGGATTAAAGGCGTGCGACACCATGCCCGGCTTTATTTATTATTTAGTTAGTTGAGAGTTTGAGCATGCCAGGCTGCAAATGAACTCGATGCATACACCACTTTGTGCAACTGGCTTTATGTGGGTACTGGGCAATTGAACCCAGGCCTGCAAGCTTTGTGAGCAAGAGCCTTTAACCACTGAGCCGTCTCATCCTGCACAAGTTTTTCGTATGTGGTTTCTGTACCTACCACAGGATCTCTCTCAGCCACATCCCTTCCCTTCCTGACCCGTCTCTAACCCTGGCTAACCACCAACTTGAATGTCATTTCTCAAATGTTGTCATTTCAGAAATAGGATTTAAATAGTATAACAAGAGCCAGGCGTGGTGGCGCACGCCTTAAATCCCAGCACTCGGGAGGCAGAGGTAGGAGGATTGCCATGAGTTCAAGGCCACCCTGAGACTACATAGTGAATTCCGGGTCGAGACCCTACCTCGAAAAACCAAAAAAAAAAAAAAAATAGTATAACAAGCCAGGTACGTTGGTATTCATCTGTAATCTCAGCACATGGGGTTACAGCAAAAGCAGGAGGATTGTGAGTTTGAGGCTAGCCTGGGCACATAGCGACTGAGAAGGTAGCTCAGTGGCCGAGCACTTGCCCAGCATGTACAAAGCTGGCCTGAAGCTAGCTCACAATCCTTCTGCCTCAGCCTTCTGCCACCACACCAGACTACTATGTAACTCCGAATTTTGGGGGGGGGGCGGGGGTTCAAGGTAGGGTCTCACTCTAGCCCAGGTTGACCTGGAATTCACTATGTAGTCTCAGGGTGGCCTTGAACTCAAGGCTATCTTCCTACCTCTTCCTGAGTGCTGGTGTATTTTGTTATTTTTTTTACACCTAGGCACACACTAGGCAAGCACTCTACTACCATTGAGCTGTATCTCCAGGCTTATTTTTACTTTCTATTAACAGCCAGGGTTGCACTAAATTGCTGAGGCCTTGAATATGTTTTTGGTGGAGATGGGGGGGGGTCTGGGTCCCTGGGTTAGTTAGGGAGTCGCAGCGCGCATCAACTCCCTGTTCGCCCACGGGGGCTGGGTGAGCAGAGGCTTGGAATAGCTGTGAGCCCAACGAGAGATGAGGACTCTCGGGAGAACGCGGCAGTGGGCAGTTCTCATTTTATTGTATAAATAGCAGTTGCTTATATAGAGGAAAGTCAGAGGTAGAAGCATAGGAAGCAAGGAGATTGGCAGGGGCCAGTATTCTTTGGATACCTATTTTGCATAGATAGATTGAGGGGGCTATGTGACTATACATGGACATGTATAGAATTGTGATGTCAGTAGAGGAAATGTAACCTTATTGCTTTTAGGTATGTTATTGTAGCTGGACTAAGTTAGGCTTTGAATTGCCTGCTAGTCTCAGGGGACAGCTGTGGCCTGCCTGGGGGCTGGAGTGTTCAGGATTGCTAAGATTTACAGGGGCCCTCAGACTTTGCCTAAACTTCCTTATAAGGAGGAGACAGTCCTAGAAGCCTGCCAGACTCAGCAAAACCCTACATCCTCCATGCCCCTCAGCAGGGTCCCACAGGGGGGGTTCAAGGCAAGGTCTCAGTCTCACTCTAGGACTCTAGGTCAAGCTGACCTGGAACTCACTCTGTAGTCCCAGGATGGCCTCAAATTTACATCAATTCTTCTACCTCTGCCTCCTGAGTGCTGGGATTAATGGCATGTGCCACCACATCCAGCCAGGCCTTGAACTTTTCATTTGCCATTATGTGCTGAAGATTTACCAAAGTGATTGGATGTGTCAGTACTTTGTTCCCTGATTGCTGAGTAGCTGTCCACAGTCCACAATGCTCACCTGTTGATGGACAGGTGGGAGAATTTCAATGTGGGGCCATTACAAATAAGACCGCTATGAATTTATGTGCAGGTTTCTTTGTGGTCATAAATTTAATTTCTCTGGGATGAATGCCCAGGAGCACAGACTGTGGTATAGATCTATCAATCACCTGTTGAAGTCATTTGGGTTGCATCCAGTTTAGGGTATTATGAACAAAGCTGCTATAAAAATGTGTGTACATAGCTTTATGTGAACATACACCTCACCATTTCTCTTGGGAAAATGCCCAGGGGTGCAATGATTGGGTTCTATGGTATTTTATTTATTCATTCGTTTGTTTGTTTGTTTGTTTTACTGGGGATGGAACACGGAGACCTGAATGTGATAAGTTCTACCACTGAGTTACATACCCTAACCCAATTGTTAGTTTTTTATAAAGAAATCTGCAGCCGGGTGTGGTGGCACAGGCCTTTAATCCCAGCACCCGGGAGGCAAAGGTAGGAGGATCACCATCAGTTCAAGGCCACCCTGAGACTACCTAGTGAATTCCAGGTCAGCCTGGGCTAGAGCGAGACCCTACCTCAAAAAACCAAAAAAAAAAAAAAAATCTGCAGCTAGGTAGGGTGGTTCATGCCTGTAACCCCAGCACTTGGGAGGCTGAGCAAGAGGATTGCTGTGAGTTCGGAGATAACTTGGGCTACATACTAAGTTCCAGGCCAGTCTGAAGCTACAGAATGTAACCCTGTCTCAAACAACAACAACAACAAAAAAAAAAAAAAAAAACCCAAAAACAGAGGCTGGAGAGATAGCTCAGTGGTTAAGGCGCTTGCCTGCAAAACCTAACAACCTGAGTTTGATTCCCTAGTACCCACATAAAGCCAGAAGCACAAAAGGGGCACATGCGTCTGGAGTTTGCAGTGGCCAAGGGCCCTGGTGCACCTATTCTTTCTCTGACTCTCTGACTCTCTCTCTCTCTCTCTCTCTCTCTCTCTCTCTCTCTCTCTCTCTCTCTCTCTCTCTCTCTCTCTCTCTCTCTCTCTCTCTCTCTCTCTCTCTCTCTCTCTCTCTCTCTCTC
>PVHP010009340.1:0-30755 GCA_004024765.1 Zapus hudsonius | reverse complement strand
ATAAATCAATAAGGAGCTGGCGGGGTGGTGCAAGCATAGGAGGATTGCTGAGTTCAAAGTAGCCTGGGACTAGAGTGAGTTCCAGGTCAGCTTGGGTTGGAGTGAGACCCTACCTCAAAAAAAAAAATAATGGAAGAAAAAAACAAAACACCATAGGGCTGTGGAGAAGGCTCAGCCTGCCAAATGGAGTTTGAATCTCGAGCCTGTCTTATATCATCCCAACACGCTAAGGCCATGGGGAGTGGCACCAGGGGAATCCCGAGGCTCATGGGCAGCTAGTCTGGCATTTGCAGTGGCAAACTAGAGGAGAGACCCTGTCTCAAACAGGATGGAAGACAAGGACCAGCACCTGAGGTTGTCCTCGGACCTCCCCACATATACCCATAAATACACATACATCCACACACCAAAACCCCTACAGATACATGAATCGCAATATTTGCAAGTGTTTCCGTTCCATATTGGATGCACCATTTTACCTGAGCCGTTAGTGTCATTTGATGGTGCTAGTTTGTTTTAGCCATCCTGACAAGCATACAGCAAAATCCAGTTATGATGGGAAGCTACATATCCTTCATGGCTAAAGACCCTGAGCACCTCACGAATTTCTGTCTGTAAATCCTCTTTGGGGAATTGACTGTTCATGGACTCTTATATCATTGAGGGATTTTCTTTGTTTTTTGTTTGTTGAGGTAGGGTCTCACTTTAGCTGACCTGGAACTCATTATAGTTCCAGGTTGGTCATGGAAGGTTCCCCCACACACACACCGAGATAGGGTCTCGCTCTAGCCCAGGCTGACCTGGAATTCACTAAGTAATCTCAGGCTAGCCTCAAACTCATGGCGATCCTCCTACCTCTGCCACCTGAGAGCCGGGACTAAAGGTGTGCGCCACCACGCCCAGTTTATTGGGTTTTGTTGTTGTTGCTGCTGTTTGTTTAGTTTTAGTTTTTGGTTTTTTGTTTTGTTTTTCGAGGTAGAGTCTCACTCTAGCCAGGGCTGGCCTGGAATTCACTATGGAAGTTGTCAATAAACATTTAAAAATAAAAGAAAAAGAAACGAGTTCCTAGAGGGATTTGATCTGGTGGTAATCTCAGGTCCTGGAAGGTCTTCTCTTTTTTTAAAAAAATATTTTATTTATTCATTTTTAAGCAGAGAGAGAGAGAGAGAGAGAGAGAGAGAGAGAGAGAGAGAGAGAGAGAGAGAGAAAGAGCACACCAGGGCCACCACCTTGTGGGTCTGGCATATGTGGGTCCTGGGGAATTGAGCTCGGGTCCTTAGGCACTGGAGGCAAGTGCCTTAACCGCTGAGTCATCTCTCCAGCCCAGGTCTTCTCTTTTGAGACCCTCAGCAGCCCACAGGCCGGAGGACACTCGCCTTCCTTCCCTTTCGGTTTGGACTCCAGAGTGAAGAGAAAGGCTTAGGTGCGTGTGTGCACACGTGCACAGGCGTGTGTGGCGGTGGGTGAGGAGAGCTGTCATGTGGACATGAATACTCACATGGCAGGAAATGTCTGAAATCAGAACTAATTTGGGAAGCAAAGAACATGGGGTGCTTGAAACAAAGCCAGAGTTATTGTGGTACATAGGGTATCTGGAAAAGGAACAAGGTCTAAGCTGTGGGTGACCAGCCCCTTCCGGCAGAGCTGGCCACTTCTGCCTTTGGAGAGGGTTTCACAACCAAATGCGCGAATGTATAAGTGTGCCTGATGTGGAGACAGAAGCCTGGCTAGGGTGGGAAGGGCGTGGGTTCTTCCACTCACTCTCACCAGCACCCCTAGAGAACCACCCTGCCTGGAGATGGCACCCACAAAGTAACTGATTGACACTTGTGCCATCATGCTTCGTGAGTATGGGCGTCCAGGGACAGAGCAGGATGAGGGAAACCAGGTCCGGGGGAGGTTTTGGGAGACAAGGGGACCCTGATCTAGGCAACTGGACTGGAGTGGTGGGACGTGAAGCTGAGGGACAGATATGGTGGCCCTTCTCAGAGCCCCATGTCTCGGAAATCTTCTAAGGCAGGATTTGGAAAACTTTGTGCTCACGAGGGAGGAAAGACATTCTTTTTTTTTTTTTTTTTTTTTTTGGTTTTTCGAGGTAGGGTCTCGCTCTAGCCCAGGCTGACCTGGAATTCACTATGTAGTCTCAGGGTGGCCTTGAACTCACGGCGATCCTCCTACCTCTGCCTCCCAAGTGCTGGAATTAAAGGCGTGCGCCACCACGCACGGCTGGAAAGACATTCTTAAGCCTGCACTTCTCACACATCTGGAACAGCTGGTCAGAGGGTGGAGGTGATGGTAACCAAGGAACTTTATTTCTCTATTCTGACAGGAGAAGGTAGGAGAAGAGGCAGGTAGCTTGAACCCTGGGTTCTAGAAAGAAGCTGAACTCTCACCATGCCTCCTGGGGACCCTCACAGGTGACCAGAGCCCCGAGAAGCTGAGTAGGTCCAGCTATGGCGCCATCTCCAGCCCACCTGGCCCAGAGCCTCACCAAGCGTCTCCCCAGAAGACCTATCTGAGCGAGAAGATTCCCATCCCAGGCTCCACGAAACCGGTGGGAATACTGGGAACTGGCTGGGGCCTTGGGGGGTCTCACAAGCTGGGAGGGGCATCTCCTGTGACTACAGCAGGCAAGCCCTCTCCCTTTACCTCCTTGGATGCTCCTTGTACCCTACATTTAAGTGGGGTGCTCGGTATGGTCTAATTGATCAGATGGCTCTCCTAGCAAATCTCAGCTTTCCCATCAGGGGAAAATGCCCGGAAGGAATTCAGATTTAGCCTTAGAGGGAAGACCACCCAGGCTCTAAGATGCTGTCGCTTTGCTTTGCCACAGCTGGTAGACCAAGACTGGGAGGAGGTGGGAGCATTGTGCCTTCAGTGGTTCCCAGACAGGGGTCCTGTGGCCTGAGAAAGGTTTGGGGAGGGAGGAGCTGGATTAGGGAAGTCTGTAGGGTCAAGGCTGCCAGAGGTCAGATGCAGGCTAGCTGCTGAGGGTGCTGAACGTGACCCAAGCAGAAAGCAGAGCCAGCGTGACTCAGCACATCCCAGAGTCCCAAGGGCTGAGGCAGTTCTGGATGGCTCATGGAGGGCGGGGATGGCTAGCCTGGGCTATGAACCTCGTGAGGCTCAGCTGTGGGTGAGGGGGCTAGCCAAGGCCAGCAGTGACCACCCTAATACCTGGGACTCCCTCATTTTGCTCACACCCCCAGGGCACATTCAGCCTGCGGAAGCTGTGGGCGTTCACAGGGCCTGGCTTCCTCATGAGCATCGCTTTCCTGGACCCGGGGAACATCGAGTCGGACCTTCAGGCTGGCGCTGTAGCTGGATTCAAAGTGCTGAGTCCGGGGAGAGGGGGGATGGAATGATGGCTCCATGGGGAGGGAGGTGACCCATCTAAAAGGGTGGAGACCCCAGCTTGTCATGACAAACTGCACAGGTGCTTTTTCTGGGAACGGCATCCAGTTCAAGTGGGGCAAGAAAAGGTCCCCAGGACAGCCCCTCCCCAGAATGGAGGCTGCTGAGGGGTGGTCTTCCCCTCCACTCTCGCAGACTCTGGCTGAAGGCTCCTTTGCCTCCTCCTAGCTGCTCTGGGTGCTGCTATGGGCCACCGTGCTGGGCTTGCTCTGCCAGCGGCTGGCTGCCCGACTAGGTGTGGTGACAGGCAAGGACTTGGGCGAGGTCTGCCATCTCTACTATCCTAAGGTGAGCTGGGAGTGAGGGTGAGAGAGGGAGTATGGACAGGAAGCACCCACAGGTCCCAAACCCTGAGCAGATCAATACATCATTCCGCCAGATGTCTCAAGTCCAGGTGACAGACGAAAAGAAAGACTCAAACATATGCTGACTGAGAGGGGCATCAGATACAACTCGTCTCCAGAGGGGCAGTGACTTGCTCAAGACACAAATAGGGAGGCATTTGTTCAGGACTGGCCACTCCTAGCCTGGACCCTGGGGACACTGAAAATACACATGAGATATTTCAGAGGAATTTATTTGCAGAGGAGAGATTAAACCCAGAGCCTTACACAAGCTAAGCATCTACTCTACCACTAGGCTCCATCCTGAGCCCATCGCTAAAGGATGCAATGCAGAGATTTGGCCACTTTGAGCAGGAAGTGACTCAGGAAGGTAGAAGCTGCTGCCTCCTCCTGTGCCAACCCGAGTCATCAGTTGCTTCTAGAGCATTGTGGCCATGGCTTACCTGAGCAAGAGAGCTACTGAAGCTCAGGTTGCCTGGGGTCCTCGGTGCCACTGCCGGAAACACCATCTGAAGCCAGGACGTGGCTTCTCTGTTTCCATCTTGGAATTAGTCTGCTGGCTGTGCTACTATGAAGGATCTACGGAGTTGCATAAAGAAAATTTAGGCTGAGGCTGTAGCTCAGAGCTTGCCCGGCAAGTGCAAGGACTGGGCTCAGTCCCCAGCACAGCAAAAACAAAACAAAACAAAAAAAAAACCCCAAAAGATAACGAGTTTAACTAGCTCACAGTTCTAGAGGTCCAAGGTGCCACTTTCTCCTCAGCTTTTCTTTTCTTTTTCTTTTTTTTTTTTTTCGGTTTTTCAAGATAGGGTCTCCCTCTAGTCCAGGCTGACCTGGAATTCACTATGTAGTTTCAGGGTGGCTTTGAACTCATGATGATCCTTCTACCTCTACCTCCAAGTGCTGGGATCAAAGGTGAGCGCCACCATGCCCAGCTGTCTGTTTACTTTAAAATTATTTATTTATTTGCAAGTGGAGAGAGGCGCACACACACACACACACACACACACACACACACACACACAGACAAGAGAGAAAATGAGTGCACCAGGGCCTCTAGTTGCTGCAGATGAATTCCAGATGCATGCACCACTGCGTGTATCTGGCTTATATGGGTACTGGGGAATCAAACCCAGGTTGCTAGGCTTTGCAGGCAAGCGCCTTGACCACTGAGCCATCTATTTACTTTTATTAAAAGTATTTGTATTTATTTATTTATTTATTATTTTATTTATTTATTTATTTTGGTTTTTCGAGGTAGGATCTCACTCTAGTCCAGGCTGACCTGGAATTCACTATGTAGTCTCAGGGTGGCCTCAAACTCATGGTGATCCTCCTACCTTTGCCTCCCGAGTGCTGGGATTAAAGGCGTGCCTCCCGAGTGCTGGGATTAAAGGCGTGCGCCACCACGCCCGGCTTTGTATTTATTTATTTGCAGTCAGATTGAAATAGAGAAAAGAGAGAGACAGACAGAATGGGCATGCCAGGGCCTCCAACCATTACAACGAACTCCAGATGTATACCCCACCCATACATCTGGTTTACCATGGGTACTGAGGAATTGAATCCAGGTCATTAGGGTTAGTAGGCAAGCACCTTAACAGCTGAGCCATCTCTCCATCCCTTTGTTTACTTTTTGAGGCAGGGTCTCACTAAATTACCCAGGCTGGACTTGAACTCACTTTGCAGCCCAGGCTTGCCTTGAACATGCAATCTTCCTGTCTCAGCCTCCCAAATAGCTGGGGTTACAAGCTAGTACTACCAGGTCTGGTTACTAAAAGTTTCCACCACTTCTCAGCATCATTGAGACCAAGCTTCCAGCACATGACCCTTCGAGGGACACACAACCCATATATAACCATAGCAAACTCCTATAAGCAGTACTTACAAAGCCAGCTGGCAGCTGGCCACTCTGTCCTGTACTTGTGGTTTGCAGACTTCTAGCCCCGCAGCACAGGGCAGATCATAGTGAAGCCATAGACAAATAACTGGCCATTTTAAGAAAGCAAGGTCTCGTCCTTATAGGTACCTCGCATCCTTCTCTGGCTGACCATTGAGCTAGCCATTGTGGGCTCAGACATGCAGGAGGTCATCGGCACAGCTATTGCATTCAATCTGCTCTCGGCTGGACGGTATCACCCCTGGGAACCCACTCTTTAGTCCAAGTCTAAGGAGAAGCTCCATTTCTTCCCAGTGTGTGTGTGTGTGTGTGATTTTCTGGAATGTAAGGTAGCATGTATAAAGTCACACAGGCGTGAATCAATAAAGCCAGGCTAGGGCTCCCTGCCACACCTTGTCCCTCACCTGGCTTCGCGCTTCCTAGAGGCATGTTCAGCACACCCCCACTGCCTTGACCAGAGCTGTCCAGGGGGGCCTGTTTCTAGAAAGCCAATTCCAGTCTTCTCACCGGGGCTGGGAGCTCCAGACCTGGACTAGGCTGGGCTGACCAGGCCACTGTGGTTTCAGAATCCCTCTCTGGGGTGGCGTCCTCATCACCATCGTGGACACCTTCTTCTTCCTCTTCTTGGACAACTATGGTGAGGGAGCACCCCCTTTCCTAGGGAATGGGGGGGGACTTCGTTGCCTTCGCTGGCTTCCTCGCAGACCTGATTGCCCTCTGCCCAGTCCCAGCTATCTGGCTTGAGTAACCTGTTCAGGCCTGTTTCTTCCTCCACAACACGGGGAAGAATAGTCCAGAAGTCCCGGGCTGTGGTGAGGCTTCAGCGAGGGAATATATGTTGAGCCCTTGGCCCCATGCCTGGAACAAAGTGCCCAAAATACTGGCTAGCCATCACAGGTGTTTATGTGACACTCACTTTGGTGTTTTTTTGTTGTTGTTGTTTTGTTTTTGTTTTGTTTTCTATCCAAACTTTGCCTGTGCCCCTAGGGTTGCGGAAGCTGGAAGCTTTTTTTGGATTCCTTATCACCATTATGGCCTTGACATTCGGCTATGAGGTGGGAAGTCAGAGTTGCACCCCCACAGCCCCATGATCACTCCTCTGCCTCCTGGGGACACCCCCTCAATGCGGGTGGGATGGAGGGTGAGAGGTGGTGTCTGACCTGCTTCCTCCCATAGTACGTGGTAGCTCGCCCGGCTCAGGGGGCACTGCTGAAGGGTCTGTTCCTGCCCTCGTGCGCAGGCTGCGGTCAGCCCGAGCTGCTGCAGGCCGTTGGCATCGTTGGCGCCATCATTATGCCCCACAACATCTACCTGCACTCGGCCTTGGTCAAGGTGAGCAGAGGGGAGGAGGCACGGGTCCAAGAAGGCCTGGAGCTCCGCCCCTCAGACTCTTCCTTCACAATTTCTGATGGGAAATGAGTTAGTCTCAATTTAGTTAACCAGCCATGTGCTGGGAGCTGGGGAGTCAGTGACCAACAAAGTCAAGGCACTTGCCTCTCAGAGTCTGCGTTCTAGGGCAGGGACAGTTACTAATCCGAAGGAAACTGAAGTGTGGTACCCAGACTTGAGGAATGGGAGGAGGCTATGCAAGGAGGGAGAACAGCAAGTGCAAAGGCCCCGAGGCAGAAATGAACCAGGCACTTTTTTATTTGTTTATCTGTCTTGGTTTTTCTAAGGTAGGGTCTCACTCTCTAACCCAGGCTGACCTGGAACTCACTCTGTAGTCCCAGGCTGGCCTCAAACTCACAGTGATCCTCCTGTTTCTGCCTCTCCAAGAGCTGGGATTAAAGAAAGGCATGCACCACCATGCCCGGCAAAAAATTAACCAGGCATTTTAAAAAAATATTTTATTTATTTATTTATTTTCAAGCAGAGAGATACAGAGAAACAAATAGAGAATGAGCATGCCAGGGCTTCTAGCCACTACAAACTCACTCCAGATGCATACCACTTTGTGCATCTGACTTTACCTGAGTGCTGGGGAACTGAACTCAGGTCATTAGGTTTGCAGGCAAGCACTTTAACCGCTGAGCCATCTCTCCAGCCTGAACCAGGCACTTTTGAGGACGGAACAGGGAACATACCCAGGTTGAGTTAGAGAGAGATCAAACGTCATTCTTCCTTCATTCCCAAAGTTGGGCACAGTGGACCAGACCGCTAGAAAGGGTAGCAGCGTAGGAAGGGGTAGCTGCCCTAGAGGACTTTGAAGGACCTGGGATTTGGAGAGAACCTAACTAGAAGGGTGAAGGTGGGGGAAAGTGGGTGGCCTTGACTTTGGCCCTGCCCTCCCCTCTGATCTTCACAGTCTCGAGAGGTAGACAGAGTCCGCAGGGAGGACATCAGAGAAGCCAACATGTACTTCCTGATTGAGGCCACCATCGCCCTGTCTGTTTCCTTCATCATCAACCTCTTTGTCATGGCTGTCTTTGGGCAGGCCTTCTACCAGCAAACCAACCAGGACGCGGTGAGACACTTCCCATGCACACACCCCTGCCCTCCAGCTTTGCCAGGGACTCATGCAGTCACACCGTCCTGGGTCTCTGACCCACACCTCCAGCCTCTAGGGTCCTCTCTCCTTATCTTCACGCATGTGCACCAGCCAGTTCCTTCTCTCTGGGATCCAGAGCCACCCATTGTGAGGCTGCCACCACCACCAACCAGGGCTGGACACTTGGGGAAGGCCCAGCACTGTGGAGGATGGGGCAGCAAGGACACCCAGACCTGGGTACTACAATGGCCTTGCTCTGTGACCTGAGAGGGGTTGCATCCCTCCCCGAGTGTCACCCTGCCTCTGGCACGAGAGGAGAGGACTCTATAGGGACTGTGGAACCTTGTCTTCAAAACCAAGAGGGCTGTAAGAGAGTGGACAGCCAGCTCTCACGAACCCAGGATGCGGAGTTCCCACGTGAATTCTACATTTTAGTTGCTGGTATTAAATTCACATGAAGGGGGAAAAATAACAACTGTTAGCCCAAGTGTGCCTGGTCAGATTTGGCCTTCGAGCCACCACCAGTCAAGGCCTGAAGGGCTGACTTTCCACCTCTCTCCTGGCTCTGTTCCGCAGTTCAACATCTGTGCCAACAGCAGCCTCCGCGACTACGCCAAGATCTTCCCCAGGGACAATGACACTGTGTCCGTGGACATTTACCAAGGAGTAAGCGCCACCAGGGGCGGGGTGAGGTGTGGTGCAAGCAGACCCGCTCACCAGGGGGTCCCCCCAGGGGTGGGGTCTGGGCCCCTGACCACAGCCCATCCCTCCAGGGCGTGATCCTGGGCTGCCTCTTCGGGCCTGCTGCCCTCTACATCTGGGCGGTGGGTCTCCTGGCAGCGGGGCAGAGCTCCACCATGACCGGCACCTACGCGGGACAGTTTGTGATGGAGGTGGGCAGTGGGGGACCCCGACTGCTAGAGGCTTGGACACCAGGTCTTGCTCACCCCACTCTCCAGATGAGAAATCCAAACTTCAGAGGTTAGAGGCAATAAAACAAGCCCTTGCCCCAAAACTTTCAAAGATGAGAGCAGAGCCGGGCATGGTGGCACATGCCTTTAATGTCAGCATTAGGGAGGCAGAGGTAGGATCACTGTGAGTTCAAGGCCAGCCTGGGACTTCAGAGTGAACTCCAGGTCAGCCTGGGCTAGAACAAGACCCTACCTCAAAAAAATAAAACCAACAAACCAAAATAGAAAAGACGAAAACAATCACTTGTGTGATTGTGGGAGTCCCCCCTTCTCATGCCCTCCCCACCAACCAGGGTCAGAGTTGAACCAATGGGGTGAGGCAGGCCAGAGACCCTCCCCAGCAGGTACTCACTGCCATCCAGGGCTTCCTGAGGCTGAGGTGGTCCCGCTTCGCCCGGGTCCTCCTCACCCGTTCCTGTGCCATCCTGCCCACCGTGCTGGTGGCTGTCTTCCGCGACCTGAGGGACCTGTCAGGACTCAATGATCTGCTCAACGTGCTACAGAGCCTGCTGGTGAGGATGGAGAGAGGGGAGAAGAGCCTGCTGGTGGGGCAGATGGTGCAGGGGAGGGGAGGGCAGAGCAGCTCCACAGAGAGTCCATCAGGTCCCTCAAGCTTTGTCTTAACCACACACAACCACCCTAGGAAGAACCCCCACTGCCCCCATTCCACAGATAGGAAAACTGATGTATAAGGTAACTGCAGAGTTGGGATTCAAACTCAGGTAGCCTGGGGCCAGAGCCTCCCATAATTTGTCTCCTGTTTGGTTAAGAGTTGAAGATGGTTCAGAGATGTTGTACAAAGACTCCTGAGCCAGAGGAGAGGCAGAACTCCTCCCTTCCCACACTCCCTCTGGCTATCCTGGAGCAGGGCCCTCACCCTCAGCCTCCACCACTCCCCACAGCTGCCCTTCGCGGTGCTACCCATCCTGACCTTTACCAGCATGCCAGCGGTCATGCAGGAGTTCGCCAATGGCCTGTGAGTACTCCCACCCCCAGCATCGGCCTCCCCATGAAGCAGGCAGCAGCTGAGGCTCCAGCTGTTAGGAAACCTGCCCACAGCCACCAAGTAGGGGAACCCAAAACCAAAACGTGGTTGGAGCTGTTTCTACAGCCAATAACACCTTCACCCTACCCTTTGCCAAATCCTGCCAGTGTGGAGCCTGGAGGGGCTGAGGAAGTGAACAGGGGAGTCTCTCTACTCTAGGCCCCACAGGCTAGACAAGAGGGTTTCCTGTATTGTATCCCTGTCCCCTGTCCTCAGTTCTGAGCTGGCTAGGGGCAACAGAGGGACTGAGAAGAAAGATGATGTAGCTGAGGGTTCCCCCTGTCTCCCAGGCTGAGCAAGGCTGTCACCTCCTGCATCATGGCACTGGTTTGTGCCATCAACCTCTACTTCGTGGTCAGCTACCTGCCCAGCCTCCCCCACCCTGCCTACTTCGGTCTCGTAGGTTTCCTGGCTGCAGGCTACGTGAGCCTCACGGCCTATCTGGTACTGGGGGGGTCAGGGGATGGGGGCGGGAGAGGTTGAGGGTTAGGGCGGAGAAGGGAGACACACTGGGGCTTTCCCAGAGGCCTGACCTCATCCCATTCATGGTCACCCTTCCCCAGACCTGGACCTGTTGCATCGCCCATGGAGTCACCTTTCTGAGCCACAGCACCCACCAGCACTTCCTGTATGGGCTTCCTCAAGAGGATCAAGAGGATGGGGAGAGCTCTGGGTGACCGAAACCCAGGGTCTTGCTGGGAGGTGGGAAGAAGGGGCATATTAGTCCCCTGGACAGAATGGGCTTGCAGACAGCAAGACACAAGAAACCAGCCAACAGGACCTCCATGGGGCTTCTGATTTCTAGTTTAGACAAGGGCTTCACCTCTGAGCTTCAGTGTCCTCACTGGATCTGTGAGAGGTCACACCAATCTTACCATGGATGTGACTTTTTTTTTTTTTTGTAGTTTTTCGAGGTAGGGTCTTGCTCTAGTCCAGGCTGACCTGGAATTCACTATGTAGTCTCAGGGTGGCCTTGAACTCAAGGCAATCCTCCTACCTCTGCCTCCTGAGTGCTGGATTATGGATGTGACACATTTTTTAACAGTGCCTGGAGCTTGGACCTAAAAATCACCCCAAAATATTCATTTGGTGCATGTCTGTAATCAAAGCAGAAAGATCATGAGTCCCAGACTAGCTTATGCCTACCTAGCAAAACACTCCAAATAATAATAAAATCAAAATCCTTGGGCTGGAGAGATGGCTCAGCAGTTAAAGGCAACAAGAGCGTTGCAAAGCGTCATAAGCCTCGGTTCCATTCCTCAGTCCCCACATAAAGCCAAAGGCACAAACTGAAAACTGGCTTATGCATCTGGAGTTCCTTTGCAGTGGCAAAAGGCCCTGGTGCGCCCATACTCACTCTGTCAAATAAATATTTAAAAAATCAAAATCAGACTGGAGAGATGGTTCAGCAGTTAAGGTGCTTGCCCACAAAGCCTAAGGACCAGGGTTCGATTCCCCAATACCCATGTAAAGCCAGATGCACAAAGAGGCACATGCATCTGGAGTTCCTTTGCAGGCAGCGGCTAGAAGCCCTGGCATGCCCACTCTCTGTCTCATCTCTGTCTCACTCTGCTTGAAAATAAATTTAAATCAAAATAAATCCTTGAAGCTGGTGGCCTTTAATCCATTCCTCAATTTGGGAGGATCAGGAGTTCAAGGTCATCCTTCCTTACATCAGGAATTTGAAGCCAGCATGGGCTATTTGAGACTTGGTTTTGTCTTTTTCAAGGTGTAACTCAGCCCAGGCTGACCTGGAATCCTCAGTGGCCTCGAACTCACAGCGATCCTCCTACCTCTGCCTCCCAAGTGCTGGGATTGAAAGGTGTGCGCCACCACGCGCCCATTTGAGACTTTTTGAGCATTTGTAAGCGTGGCCCTGGAGGGGGCATGGCACGGATTTAAAAACAGTTTTAAGGCTTCTAAAGAAATCCTAGTGGCCCTGTCTTCTAAGGTCGGGGAATCTTAAAGCATGACCCCTCTCGCAGTCAATCACTCCTGCAACTCATTTTCCAGGCAGTAAGCCCCAGGCGATCCTCTTCGCATGGAACCCAAGGGCCCGTGCCTTCTAGGCACAGTTCATTTGCCGTCTCCCCAGGGGACCTGGCCGACACTCCCACGCCACGCTGGGAGGTTCCCAGGCTGCGAGGGGCAGGGACAGCTGACGTTACCCTGCCGGGACGAGCGGACCCGCCGTGGGCCGGCGGGAGCTGCAGTCCGCGCCCTGGGGCCGCACTCACTTCTGCGCGGAGGCTGCGGATTGCCGCGTGGGCGTGGGCGAGAAAACCCCTAACGCGGAGGTAAGCGGCTGGGCGCCCTTGCGCCTGGTGTAGAGGTGGCACTTTGCAGACGCTCCCTAGGCAGTTTCTAGGCTCCCCTTAGTCCCTCCTCCAGAGTCCCGGGGTTCCTCACACCCCAGCCTGGAGCCGCGCAAAGCGTCCAGCCAGAACCCCGCGCCTTTGGCAGAGTTGATCTGGGGCGGGCTGGATGCCGGGAAGGAGCCCCTCGCTCCGGACCCAGCTGGTTAGGCTGGCGTTCAGGTTGGGGCGCTTGTTTATGAGAAGAATTTCCTCTTTCTTAAAAGGGCAACAAGAAGAGTGGGGCCCGCAAGGACAGGCGACGGGACAGGTCTGGCATAAACAGGGGGTTGCCTGGGCACAAGCTCGTCCCTCGCCTGTGGAGAAGATGGGGCCCACAAGAGCTGACAGGGAGGAGTGGGTAGTGAAAGACCTCCACTCCCTCTTCAGTTTCCTATCAGGGCCTCTACTTTTCTGCTGGTCAATTAACTTGACATTAATTAGATACCTGTTTTGTGCTAGAAGTGGGAGGGAAGGCCAAGTCCCCAATAAATGTCGTTGGTCAAGGTGCTCTCGCGTGGGGGAGGGGTCGTCACTCAGAAGGACCCAGGGAGGCCAAGACCACAAAATGGGACAAGGGATTGTCAAGAGTGAATGCGCCAGGAGTAGAGGTCTGGCGTGTTTGCAGCAGGACTGGAGGACCCAGAAGGATGGACAGAATGGACCAGATAGACAGCCTAAGGGTTGGAACTTGAGCTCAACTAAGACAAGAAGGGCCAGCTAAGGGGGCTATCTTGTGCCTATGCCAAGGGTCATGAATGAGTCTAGGGTCAAGGTCAGTTTTATCAAGCCAGAGAGCCGCTGCTTGGTGTCCTGTCCCCCAGACGCTCAAATCCACCTTAAGGAAGGAGGCCTGCCTACTTTAAATGTTTTCCTGGGGCTGGAGAGACGGCTTAGTGGTTAAAGGCACTTGCTTGCAACCCTGTCGGTCTGGGTTTTGTTCCCCAGCACCCACGTAAAGCCAGATGCACAAAGTGGCACATAAATCTGGAGTTTGCAGTGATAAGAGGCCTTGACCATCTATTCTCACTCTCTCTCCTCTCTGATGTCAAATAATAACAAATTAAAAATTTAAAAAACCAGGGCTTGGTGGTGCATGCCTTTAATCCCAGCACTCGGAAGGCAGAGGTAGAAGGATTGCCTTGAGTTCAAGGCCACTCTGAGACTACATAGTGAATTCCAGGTCAGCCTGGACTAGAGCAAGACCCTACCTCGAAAAACCAAAATAAATTTTAAAAACATTTTTTGTTGTTGCTTCCCCCACCCCCACCTTAGCCCAGGTTGACTTTGAATTCACTCTGTAGTCTCAGGCTGGTCTCACAGCTATCCTCCTACCTGGGCCTCCTGAGTGCTGGGGTTAAAGGCATGCCCCACCATATTTAAGAACCCCCCCACCCCCCACACAATCCTTGTATCCTGGGTGGGAGTGGCCGAGCACCTCTAGTCCCTAGAGCCCTCTGAGCGCACCTGCCCACCTTTCTACACTGGTCCAGCCCCAAGTAGGATGCTGAGTGCTGGTGGGAGAAGACGTTTGTTCTCAGTTGCCTAGCAGGCCACATGGCTGTTCATCCTGGGGATTCAAACCCATAAAGAATAGCAGTAATAAACTGCATGTATAAAGAGACCTCCCCCCAACTGCTGGAGGAGCATAGCAGCAGGATGTAGACAGCCATCCATCATCCCCTTTAGGAAGCTCAAAGACCCCCCTCCACTCTCAGAGTACCCTACCATAGTGAAAAGAAAGCTCAGGGGCTCCAGGCAGAAGATACACCCCATTGGGCAGCTGTCTGCCCTGCGGAGGCCAGGAGCGAACAATGGAGCCCCAGAACTCCTGTGAGCTTAGGAGGGCCAATTTGTGAATGGGGGTGGGCAGCCCTGCCCACTGCACCCAGGGAAAATCGAAGGGAGAGGAGGGCAGACGCCCATGGGCTCATTCAATCCCTGGTCACACGCTTGGTTTGGGGTCAATGCGCACCGGGCATCCAGAGAACGCTGAGGAGCTGCACCGCTCGCCGATGCCCAGGAGAGGTGCTCTGCCCTGAGGCTGGGGGCGCAGCCAGGGAGGAACGCACCCCTACCCCGCTACCAACGGGGGCAGTGAAGACTAGTGGAATGACGGAGCTCTGACAGCCGGCGGAGGAGCCCGGGTCCGCTCCACACTCCGCCTGGCCCAGGGCACCGCGCTGGCACCCGTGCAGCCAGAGCCGCCCCTCCCTTCCCGCGCCGCCGGGGACCGGCCCAGCTCTCGCTCACCGGAGTCAGGGACTGCGTCGGACAGGACGCCAGCTCCTCCGGGCGGCAGAGGAAGGAGATGCCCAGGTGTTTATTAAGACTTGCAGTTGTTAATGTGTGTGTGTGTGTGTGTGTGTGTGTGTGTGTGTGTGTGTGTGTGTGTGTGTGCGCGCGCGCGCGCGCGCGCACGGGTATGCCAGGGTCTCTTGCCACTGCAAATGGATGACCATCGGCTTTCCGTGGGTGACTGGGGAAATGAACCTGGTCCCAATTCCATTTATGTACTATTTATTATTTATTTTGCAAGGAGACAGAATGGAACCCCAGATGCATGCAACACTTTGTACATCAGGCTTTACGTGGGTACTGGGGAACTGAACCCAGACTATCAGGCTTCACCTTAACTGCTGAGCTATCTTTCCCTCCTGTTATTATTTTAAAAACTGTGATCACAGGGCTGGGCGTGGTGGTGCATTCATTTAATCCCTGGGACTACAGAGTGAATTCCAGATTGGCTTGGGCTAGAGCGAGACTACCTTGAAAAACAAAACAAAAATGTGAACACAGAGCTGGAGAGATTGGTCAGCAGTTAAGGCGCTTTCCTGCAGAGCCCATCAACACAAGTTCGATTCCCCAGTACCCATGTAAAGCCAGATGCACAAAGTTGTGCATGTATCTGGAGTCTGTAGCAGCTGGAGGCCCTGATGTCTCTTCTCTCTCTCCTTGCAAATAAATAAAAAATATTTTTTTAAATGACACATCATTAATGACGAATAGAAAGAACTTTGTAAGGGGTGCTGTCACCGCTGCCTGCGGGAAGAACCTCTCCCGGCGACACGAGTGTCTGAGACACGCACTGCTTGCGTGACAGGCTCCGGGGTCCACAGTGCGCCGGGCCTCCGGGGACAGAGCCGGTCCTGGAGCTCTGCGTCCGCCAAGGACCAGGGAGCGCACGGTCCCGCGGCGTGGGCTCCTGGCGGGGCCGCCAGGGGCGTGACCCCGAGGATGGTCACACCCTCCAGGTGCCCGCCACCGCGTCCCCAGGCGGCCGTGGGCCGAGGCACTTACCGTCACTCGGACGTGCACTACCGCCTGGAGCTTGCAAAGCGCCTCCACTCGCTCACGCCTACATTAAACACCTTCTTTCCAGAAAGATGGACACTGTCCCATTGCCCAGATGTGCAAGCCCAGGGCAGCGGTGCGGCGCCCCCTGGAAGCTCAGGGGCGCCGGCGCGGCCTGGAACCGTGGGTCCGCTCGGGGCCGGTCCACGCAGCCGCAGAGGCGGCAGGAACCCGCCTCCCCGCGCGGTCCCCACAAGTGATGAAAGCCGTGGCCGAGTCCAGGTCACGCCGAAGCCGTTGCCCTTTTAAGGGGGAGCCTTGAAACGGCGCCCGGGTTCCATGTTTGCATCCGCCTCGCGGGGAGGAAACTCCATGTTGTAACAAAGTTTCCTCCGCGCCCCCTCCCTCCCCCTCCCCTTCGGAACCTGGCTCCCCTCCCCTCCGAAGCTCGCGGGGATCCCTCCCTCCCACCCCTCCCCTCCCCCCCGCGCCCCGATTCCGGCCCGAGCCGGGGGGGAGGCCGGGTGTCCGGGCCAGAGTCCGGCCGGAGCGGAGCGCGCCCGGCCCCATGGACAGCTCGGCCGTCATTACTCAGATCAGCAAGGAGGAGGCGCGGGGCCCGCTGCGGGGCAAAGGTACCGGCGGCGCGGGGAGCGGGGCCGGGCCGCGGGCTCGGGCGGCGGAGCGGCGGTGCCACCGCCCCGGGCGCCCGCCTGGGCCGAGCCCGAGCTCCCGGCCGCGGGGAGCCTGAGAGTTTGAGTCCCGGAGACGCTGGGCGGGGCCTGACGCCTCGGGGGGCGCTAGCGTCTGCTTTGCGTGGGGAAACTGAGGCAGGAGCGGGGCTCGGGGCTCGGCGCCCCCTCCCCCCAGATTGGCGCCAATGGGGCTGGAAGGGGGGGGCGAAGGCCGCCCACCGAGACTCCGCCCCCTCCCGGCGGGAAGGGGCCCGAGGTGACAGCGGGCCTGGGAGCTGGGAGGGACGTCCCGCCAACACGCGGGCACGCTCCCACAAACTTGCACGTCACGCGTGGAGGTGCCGAGACCCTCCGAGGTACAGAACCAGCACTTGCGCCCGTCTCCCCGGCGGGGTCCCCGCTGCAGGCCCGTGGGCGCCGGGCGGTGCACACACGCACCGACCCGGGGAGCCGCGCGATGGGCCGGGAGCGAGAGTGGGGGTCCCTCCTAGTCCCCGGGTGGACTCACGGCCTGAAAGCCCTCCTGGTCTGCCCACCCTTCCCGCCCAGGCCAGGCTTGGGGGGTGGGGGCTGCCTCTGTCAATCAGACGACCTCCACCCCTCCCAAGCAGGTTTGCGGGCGGGGCAGGGCGGGGCGGGAGGCGGAGCAGACAGATGGCCCCGAGACACTGGCCTTCCTGAGGACTTTGAACCCACCCACTGGGTGGACAGGATGGAGGGAGAGTGGGAGTGGACGATGGGGCCCCGGGCCTTGGGCCTCCTGAGCAGAGGCTATCCAGGTAAGCTGGGGTCAGGTATTGAAAACCTGAGAAAAAGAGAAAGCACCTGGACACCTGCCTCCTCACCCAGGCACCTACTCCCTAAGGTGCCCTCTAACCACAGCAGACTTTGTGGGGAAGTATCGGAAGCCAAGCATGGTGTGGCTCTGGCACAAACATTTCATGGAGGGCCAGAGCCAACCTGGTGTGTCTCTTGAAAGGAGAGTGGCCAGGTATTCCCTGTTCAGGGCACATGCACACCTCTGCAGGCCAGGGTGCCCACGTCCTTAACCTGGGTCTCCTTGCTTCAGGTGACCAGAAGGCAGCTGCTTCCCAGAAGCCCCGGAGTCGGGGCATCCTCCACTCGCTCTTCTGTTGTGTCTGCCGAGATGATGGGGAGGCCCTGTCTGCCCACAGTGGGGCTCCCCTGCTGGTGGAGGAGAATGGCGCCATCCCTAAGGTTCGTGGTGGCCAGGAGGGGTGTTGAAGGGGCTCGGGCTGAACTTCAACCTGCAGAGGTTGGAATGTTTAGAGAAGGGAGGGGCCTCTCCCCCCTCACGTGACTCTGTCCACAGCAGTTGCTCCCTGGGAGATCTTTGGATGTCACCTTATAGATGAGAGCCAGGTGGCCTGCCCCTGGTCCAGAGTTAGCAGGACCTAAGCAAGGCGGGAAGGAGCCAGAATGTCTCACTGTCCCCTGGGATCTTTGGGTCGAGGGCTAGGAGAGGGAAGCCTGTGAAGGAGGTACCCCTATCCAGCCCCCATCTGCCCACAGCAGACCTCAGTCCAGTACCTGCTTCCGGAGGCCAAGGCTCAGGACTCAGACAAGATCTGTGTGGTCATCGACTTGGACGAGACCCTGGTACACAGTTCCTTTAAGGTGGGTCCTGCCCAGCAGCCTTCAGCCTGTTCCGAGTCTCTGAGAGGGACCTGCCCAGGCTGGGGAGGAGGTCTCTGCTGGAACCCAACCGTAACAGCCTTTTCTTCCCACAGCCGGTGAACAACGCTGACTTTATCATCCCTGTGGAGATTGACGGGGTGGTCCACCAGGTGAGGGGCATGGGGAGGAAGTGGGGGCTTGGCATCTACACTCCACACGCCAGATACCTCTTATCAATCTGGAGAGAGCCTCAGATGGGACTTTGATAGACGGGGAATGTTTAAGGCCTAGAAAAGTTGTGAAACTTGCCCAAAGACACCTAGAACCCTAGGGATGGAGCCAGACTTCATGGGGTCCTCCTCAGCCTGTCTTGCTGAGCCCCCTCACCCCCACTGCCCGGAACCCAGTTCAAGTAATTCAGGATAGGTTGTGTGCTGTCTAGCCTGTTCTCCATTACTTGGCTTGGGGGCCGGTGCCCTGCAGCCTTGGGGTGAGGTGGCTGACCTGGGCTCCTGCATTTGGCTGAGGCCAAGGTGTGACAGGGCCTGGGAATTAGTGACTCCCTTGTAGGTGAGACCTCCAGGAGCTCATTTAGGGAAGGGTGGTTGGTTGGGGGCAGCTGGATTTGGGGACCAGCCTTCTAGGGTTCCTGTCCAGCGTTGCTCCTCATCCCAGGCCCCCTCACTGGCTCATCCCCCAGGTCTACGTGCTGAAGCGGCCCCATGTGGATGAGTTCCTGCAGCGAATGGGCGAGCTCTTCGAGTGTGTGCTGTTCACTGCCAGCCTTGCCAAGGTGAGCTCCCGGGGCCTGGGGAAACCTCCACTTCCAGCATACATCCCTGGTCCATTCAGTACCAGCTCTGGGATGACCCACCTCCCACCCCCAGTATGCAGATCCTGTAGCTGACCTGCTGGACAAGTGGGGAGCCTTCAGGGCCAGGCTGTTTCGAGAGTCGTGTGTTTTCCACCGGGGGAACTATGTGAAGGACCTGAGCCGGCTGGGTCGAGACCTGCGCAGAGTGCTCATCCTGGACAACTCGCCCGCCTCCTACGTCTTCCATCCAGACAATGCAGTGAGTGCTCGTGGGAACCAGAGGGGCCATGACCGAGGGGAAGAGCCCATTCTAGCTGCATGGCCTCCCTGTTCCCCATGAGGTAGTGTTGGGAGCTGGGGATTCCCATTCCTTCTTCCTTACCTATACTTGCTCCACCTGGCTGGGTTCCCCTGGTAGTTTTAAAGCAGCCAGTCATGCATGACCTGTGAAGGAGACGGAAAATTTAGCAAACCCCCCCCATAAGGATTTTCATTAAACGAAGCTTTAGCAAAAAACAGAGTTCTTTGCACATGAAAAATATGAAATGTGAACATTTGATTTTATTGATTGTATGAATATATTATACCTGCTGCTGTCAAAGAAGAATATAAATTAGAAAAAAAAAACAAAAAAAAATACAGAAAAAAAGTGTTTATTAAGCCAAGCGTGGTGGTGCACACCTTTAATCCCAGCACTTGGAGGCAGAGGTAGGAGGATAGCCTTGAGTTGATTTCAAGGCCATCCTGAGCCTACATAGTGAACTTCAGGTCAGCTTGGGCTACAGTGAGACCCTACCTCAAACAAACAACAGCAACAAGTGTTCATGAGGCCAGGGAGATGGCTCGGCGGATAAAATATTTGCTATAAAGCTTGAGGACCTGGGTACAAATCCCAAGAGTCCACGCGAAGCCGGGTGCAGCAGTGTGCATGTGTAATCCTAAAGTTCCTGTGACCAGATAGGAAGTGGAGGAGGACCCGCTCCCAGGCTTGAGGGCCAGCTAGCCTGGTGTGGACTGACAGCTGAGGTGGTCCTCTGCTCCCCACAGTGCCCCCCCAAGCATGCACACGCAGAGATAAAAAACTCAGTGTGCCTCTGGATGGGAGGGGCCAGGACCTGGTTGATCCAGGTAGTGGGCGCCTAGGACTGGCCTGGACTCTGAGCACCTGGGCCACCTGCTCCTTCCCACCTCTGTCATCTCTCTCCTCCAGGTACCAGTAGCCTCGTGGTTTGACAACATGAGTGACACGGAGCTCCATGATCTCCTACCCTTCTTTGAACAACTCAGCCGCGTGGACGATGTGTACTCTGTGCTCAGGCAGCCAAGGCCAGGGAGCTAGTGAGCCGTCCAGGGGCCAGGACATGCCCCTGACTGAGGCCCACACCTACAAGCTGTTAACAAAGCCCATGGGCTGCAGCACACATGTCCACAGCCCTGGGGAAGCAGGTGTCTCCTCTGCCAGCCTGCCTGGCTCCACAAAGGACAACGAGCCCCTGGGCCCCTGTGTCCGTGCCTTCAAACCTCCTGTCCCCTTCTCCGAGGACCCGAGGGACCCTGCCTGCTGCTCTCCCTTTCTGTCTTCTCTCTGTGCTGCCATGTTTCTCTGCTGCCTCACCTCTGCTTTGGAAGTTAGGGGCAGGGTTTCTGTTGCCCTATGCCTTGGACCCACTTCCCCAGGCCAACCTGGGAACAGTGGACACAAAGTGCCTTACATAGAATCCAGCTTCCCTCCCTGGTCGGCTTTCCCAGGTCTAGGATGGCCTGGGAGGACCCAGTCTTTCCCTTCCCCCACCTTCCTCCTGGGACTGATTGTACGTCAACCAGTTTCTACTTTGGGGGAATGGAAGAAGAGGAAGGAGTTCTGTTACCACTTCTGGAAGGAGCAGGGAACCTCCTTTGGGACATCACAGTCCCCCACATCACTTATGCCCAGACCCCTTCTGCCTTAACTACCCCAAGGCCCTGGGGGTTGTGAGTAGGGGGCATAGGCAGGACCCCCTGTGGTGCCATATAAATATGTATATGTGTATATAGATTTTCAAGGGAAGGGTGAGAGTGGAGGCACTCTTCCCTCACCCATTCCTTGGGCCCAGAAATTAGATGGGGAGGGAGGGAGGGAAAATATTTTTACGTTTTTTTAAGCTACTATTTTCTGAATGGAACAGGCTGGGCTAGTCCAGGGTCACTCCTAGCCCTTTACTCTGTTCATTCAAAAAGCATTTCTTGAGCACCTTTTGTGCCCAGCAGTGGGTTAGACTGTGGGGGGAGGTCTTCACACTGTAACTGGTGCCTCATTTCCCCCCCCCCAGACTTCACTGGTGCCTTAGAGTATCTACAGGAGGGTTTGAGGGGGTCTCCAGGAAGCCTGGCCAAGTTGTCCCCCTCCCCTGTGCCAATCCACCCTGCAGCCCCCTTCCTCGCCCCCTGCTGGCTGGGGGCAGGGGTTCCGGGACACTTCCAACTCTTGACTTCTGTTTCTGAAGCCCCTCCTCACACACGCTGAGTCTGGAGGTCTAGGCCTTGGGTCCCCAGGGTCTTCGGTTACGTGGACCCACAAACCAGTGCCAAGGAAGCTGGGGGTGGGGGGAGATGGGGTTGGCCCGATCTTCCCGTTTAAGTGCCTTCTCTGTGCCAGAGCCTCGGTGTGATAACTAAAGAGAAAGCCCGAGCCTCCCATTCTGTTGCTGTGGTTTTTGAGGAGGGGGTTTGAAGAGGGGTGAGGGTCTCACGCCAGGGGTCGTCCAGTGAGACTGAGGCAGCTTTGGGGTGGTTCTGTGCACCCCGAGGTACTATTGAACAGCTGCTCTCTGAGCCTCGATGACTTCGTCTGCAAAATGGAGACAGGACTGGAGTAAATGCCGGGACCCCTGGAATGCGGGCGGGCGGGCGGAAGGCCCGCTGACGTGGGCCGGCCTTCCGGGCCGCGGGGCTCCGAGGTTCCGGCGGGGGGGGGGGGGGCGGGGCTGGTTGGGGCGGTGCCCCGCCGCTTCCTGGCCACGCCCACTCCCCAACCCGCCGCTTCCTGGCCACGCCCACTCCCCGCCCGGCGGCCGCACCCTCGCCGGCCGCTAGGGGTCGCCCTGGCCTCACGGGCTGCTGCAGAGCCGGGGGCGGGAAAGTGGGGTCCATCCTCGTTCATCCTGAACGAGGTTCATCCTCCGAAAGTGGGGCGCTCTGGACCCCCCTGCACACAGTGTGGGAGGAAGGACCTAGTCCGAACGTGGTCTGTGACCCCAGCCCCACCTTTCCAGTCCTGCCCCCCTCTTCAGCAGCACCCCGAGAATCTAGCCCCAGCCTGGGGGCTCCTGAGCCGCAGCCCTGGGTGTGAAATTAACCCTTGTCCCGGCCTCCCCTCCCCCCCTGCTTTTACCTGAGGGCCAGGGAGCGCCCACCTGGGCCTGGAGAGCCGTCAGCACGATGCAGCCGACCCTCAGAGGCCCGCTGTGTTTCCCGCTCTTATGCAAACCGTGGTCGTCCTGGATTTGCAGCCAGAAGCTGTACCCAGGGAGCGACCGGCTCACAGAGACGCCAGGCAGCCTCCCCTCCACCTGCACCCACGCCTGTGGGTGCTTCCCTGTGCCAGGCACGGTCCCAGGAGCAGGCAGTGCGTGTGCACCCAAGGAACTCACCGCGGTGCGTGCATGCACACCAATGGCGAGAAGGGGTGTGTGTATTTCCATGCAACCCTCCCCGCAATGAGGGGAGCTCGCATTGTGCAGACAAGGGAACCCAGCCCTGAGCATTGAGACCTCAGTACTTACTGAGACTAGGTGCCAAAGCTTAGTAACCCTGGAGGAGCTGCTGATGGCTTCCACAGTCAGCGTGTGAGGGAACTTGGTGATTTTAGTTGTCACTGTTTTGGGGACAGGTCTCATTATATAGCCCAGCTTGGCCTTCAACTCTGCCTGCCTCAGCTTTCCAAGCGCTGGAAGAGACTTTCTATTTATTTGTTGTCTTCGAGCTCTAGCCCAGGCTATCCTGGAACTCACTCTGTAATTCCAGGCTGGCCTCGAACCCACAGTGATCCTCTTACCTCTGCCTCCCCAAGGGCTGGGATTAAAGGCATGCACCAGCACGCCTGGCTAGGAAGAAACTCTCGTGCTCTCTCTTTTCCTTCCTTTCTTCCCTTCTCTTTCTCTCTCCTTCCTCCCTTCCTTGTGTGCGTGGTGTGCACATGTGTGTAGGTATGGGTGTACACATCTGTACGTGCTTGTGCAGAGGCTGGAGGACATCAGGTGTCACTTTTATGCCCTTGAGACAAGGTCTTCACAGACTTGGAACTTGCCATTTTTGGATTGTGACAGTTTCAGGCAAGCTCCATAGACCCTCTCCCCTTGAGTGGGAGGTGTCTAGTCAGAGCTCGGACCTAGATGCTAAAACTGATTGGTCAGGTATAGACCAATCAGCTATTTCTCTGACTTATCTGGTGGAAGTTTAAAATAACTTCCCTAAAACAAAGCCCAGTCTTCTTCTTCTACATGGCATCCTAGAAGAAGGACTTTCATTTTCTTTGGGCTCAAGATCTCCCCACATGAACCTTCTTTCTCATGATGGGAGCCCTCTGTTAGCTTTCCTTTTCCTGCCTGTTTAAACAGCATAGATTTTGTTAAAACCTCTCCACGTGTTCTCCCCACACTGGTGGCTGGAGAACTCTGTGACTCCCCATTTTCCTTTAAATAAATCTCTCACTATACCTTAACCTCTGGTTGTCTATGATTTTAATTCTTTAACTTTGTAGACAAGAATTCGGGTACTCTTCAAATTTTGAGGTGCATTGGAATTTTTGCTGGGCATTATCTAAATTCTAATCCCCAGTTTACACTGCTACAGGATTAGACTGACTGGTCCGCAGGCTCCAGCCATCCCCCTGCCTCCGCTCTCTACAGTGCTGGAATTACAGCTATGAGCATAGCCAAACCCAGTTTTTTCTTTTTTTTTAACATGAACCCTAGGGATTCAAACTCAGGTCCTTATGCTTGAACCATCTCCCCAGCCCAAATTAGAGGCTTTCTAATAGCAGAATATGGAACTCTGCTTAGTCCAAATAAAGTATAAGAAAGTCAGGATTACACATGTAATCCTAGCATTCAGGAGGCTGGGGCAGGAGGATGGTGAATTGGAGGCCAGCTTGGGCTACATGGCAAGACTCTGTCTCGGAACACAGTGTAAATTGGGCTAAATCCCCAGCACTGCGTGAACCAGATATGGTAACACACATTTGAAGATCTGAAATTCAGAGTCATCCTCAGTTACATAAGAAGTTCAAGACCATTCTGGGATATATAAGACTCTGTTTCAAAAACAACAGCACTTGAGAGGCAGAAGTAGGAGGATCACTGTGAGTTTGAGGCCACCCTAAGACTTACATAGTGAATACTGAATTCCATGTCAGCCTGGGCTAGAGCAAGACCCTACCTCAAAAAAATAAATAAGTTACAAGGCACTCTGCTTACTGTACCAATTTATTTTGGTTGCCCAACAAGGATGGGCAATTTATAGTTCCTTAGTACCTGGTGGCAATTTAACCTAAAGGTTCATAATTACTCCAAAAGGGACAAGCTCCTAATCAAAAATCATGTTATTATAATTACTGGGACAAAACACCTGGCCAAAAGGATGGGAGGAAAGGATTTATATTGGTTTACAGTCTTAGGAAAAGCTTCATGATGGCAGGGGAAGGCATGGCATGAGCAGAGACTGGATATCACTTCTGCCACTGCAGATGGAAAACAGCAGCAGAAGAGTGAGCTGAGCTTTGACAAGGGTAATGAGGGCACGGAGCACAAAGGGTTAAGAGGGTGTTGGAGAATGAGGTCAAAAACCCCAGCTAACCCGGTAGGCATTTCCTATCTTCACCCTCAACTCTGAGACTCCCAACCCCCAAAGCAAGCCACACAGACCCAGGTTTGCACCCCAGCTGTGCCTGGAAGGTGGCAGTTCCTCTGCCCCCACCATCTGATACGTGCCCAAGCTCACGTCTACATGCAAAGCAGGTATTCACAGGTTGCTGATTTCTGCAGATCCTTGTTGTCCATTTCTTTCCCTCCCTCCTCAATTTCTATTTAACCCATGATGCTTTTTTTTTTACAATGTGTGTGTTTTTAATATTTTATTTATTCATTTTCAAGCAGAGAGAGAGAGAGAAAGAGAGAGAGCGCACCAGGGCCACCACCTTGTGGGTCTGGCTTATGCGGGTCCTGGGGAATTGAACCCGGGCCTTAGGCACTGGAGGCGAGTGCCTTAACCACTGAGCCATCTCTCCAGCCCATCCCACAATGCTTTTACAATAAACCGGGATTATTTGCCATGCCTTTTACCCAGGGTCTCTCTCTGCCCGTTATTCTCTCTGGAGAGATGAGCTGAACACACAGGGAGCTGTAACACTTCCGCGGGCTCTCAGGCCCATGGGCATGTTTCCACAGCTGCCAGCCTCCGCAGCGGCTGTCTGAGCTGCTGACACTCGAAGCATGCCTGCTCCCTCCCTCTCCGAGGTCCCCTCCGTGCCTGCTGCCATCAGCAGAACGCCCAAGCAGCCACCTAGCCTGGGGCAAATCTCCCCCGGTGCCTCCCGAGGGCACTGGCCAGCAGCCCACCCAGCCGGCAACCCAGCAGTCAGCCTGGACCACAGGGAGACGAGTGAGGCTCTGCTCAGTCCGCCTCCCCATGCACTCCCGGCTCCACTCTGCTTGTGCAGCCCTCGAAAGCCCCAGGCAGACTTCAAGACCAGCCCCTGTTTCTTCTTTTATTAAAACAACAGTAACACCCCTAAGCCCACCCAGAAACACATCTCCTCCAGCAAGGTTCTATACCTCTAAATTGCCACCAGCTGGCCTCAGATGCCCAGTATAGCATGAGGTGAGAAAATACCAGAGCTTTGAAGTTCTGTGAGACAAAAGAAGGATTTGCTTTAACTGTGATAAGGAAGTTAGGAAAAGATGAGGCTGGAGGATACCTGGGGAGGATTATCTGAACTTCCTGGAACCCATTGTAAATGTGTGAGTTGCGAGGTGCTTGTAATTTACATGTCTAATGTCACGTACACATCTCTGTACCCTACTATAAAATCATTTTGTAACTGGGGGTTCAGGGCCAAGACTTCTCTATGCTTGGACCACCCAGGCCGGGATGTAAAATTAAACTCCCCTCTCCTCTTGCTGCAAAGGCTGTCTGTTTGTCACTCAACAGAGACTTTAACCCAGGCTCAATGGCTTTGCAAGCACCTGAACCACTGAATCAGAATCATTAGAAAGAGTCCCGGTGATTCTTGATGAAGTTCAGTTTGAGAAGCAGAGTCTTGTAAGATATTTATTTCTTTCTTTTTAAGATATACGTAGTTACTTATTAGTAAGGGGAGAGAGTGAGAGTATTATAAGTGTGTGCCAGGGCCTTTTGCCACTGCAAACAAATTCCAGATGCATGTGCCACTTTGTACATCTGGCTTTACATGGGCACTGGGGAATCGAACCAGGTCCATCAGGTTTTGCAAGCAAGCACCTCTAACCACTGGACTATCTCCCCTGCACTCTTTTTTTTTAATCCTTTCTTGCTTTCTTTTTCTTTTTCTTTTTTTTTGAATTCACTATGTTCTCAGGGTGGCCTTGAGCTCATGGTGATCCTCCTACCTCTGCCTCTCGAGTGCTGGGATTAAAGGTATGTGCCACCGTGCCCAGCTCTTTCTTTCTTTCTTTCTTAAGTAACTTTCTTTCTTCTTTCTTTCTTTCTTTCTTTCTTTCTTTCTTTCTTTCTTTCTTTCTTTCTTTCTTTCTTTCTTTCTTTCTTATTTCTTTCTTAAATAACTTTTTGATGAAAAAAGTTGGAAAGTTCCCAAGGTGTCAGGGCAAGCATATGTATTTGAATTTCAGTCAGGAAAAGAGAAAGGAAAGGGCAAAAAAGAAAAAGCTTCACTTTTTGGGTTTTTCTTTTTCTCTTTTTCTCTTTTTTTTTTCTTGCTCTCTAAGCTTCACTTTTTGAATTTGGATGCAGAAAAGCAGGCAGGCAGGCTCCACAGTGAAGGTCTGTAAGTAACTGCAAGGAGAGAGGAAGTTCTGCAGGTTTCTGTACTTTATCTCATTAGGGGAATAAATATTCCTCCCACCTCCCTAGCATGTCTGGAGGTGAGAAGTGGTCACTTGACCAGATGATCTTCAGGCTCAGTTGGAATGAAACTCTTAAGGGAGGGGACCATACTCATGTTTTCGGTTGCTCAAACCATGTCCCCACTCAGAGTTGGAGGTAAAACTCAAATTAGCTTTTTTCTTTTTCTTTTCTTTTTTTTAGTTTGGCTTTTGAGGTAGGGTCTCACTCTAGCCCAGGCTGACCTAGAGTTTATTCTGTAGTCACAGGTTGGCCTCAAACTCACAGTGATCCTCCTAACCCTGCCCCCCAAGAGCTGGGATTAAAGTCTGTGCCACCATGCCTGGCTCAAATTAAACCCTCGTACTTCCATCTTCCTTCCTTCCATATGGTATTTTAAATCCTCTATGGAGGAGCAATTTTTGTTTCCCTTTCTAATGTTATCAGGGAAGCAGATATGTCTGCCCTACAATGACCTCCAAGACTTTGACTAGATACCTATCGTCCCCCTACTTCAAGAATTGAGACCCTAAATTCATTTAGGAGACAGCTGTTGACTTGATCTAACTTCTTCGGGAGAGAGGTGGGCATAGAGGGATTTTAGGTTCTCCACTTTTGTTCTGTTTTGGTTTGGTTTAGTTTTGGCTTTTCAAGGTAGAGTCTCACTCTAGCCCAGGCTGGCCTCAAACTCACAGATACTTCTATCTCTGCCTCCCAAGTGTTGGGATTAAAGGTGTGTTCCACCACATGTGGCTTCACTCTTGTTGACTTTTAGGCCTTGGAAGATGATCAAAGAGGACCTAGGTAGATGGAATTAAATTGTTGTAGGAGCATCTAAGGGTGGTTCAACTGTAGATAAGAGGAAATAAAATTAAGCAAAGTCCAAAGATTAATAGGCTAACTATAATATGTATAGCCTATTTTTGCCACTAAAATCTAGGAATCTAATTTTAAAGCTGTTTACCAAAAGGGATGGTGTTGCAGTTACCTTTGTATTGCTGGGATGAAGCACCAACCAAATACAGCTGGTGGGAGAAAAAGCTTTAACTTTGGTTTAAAAGTCTCAAGGGGAAGTTTTGTAATGGCAGGAAAGAGCTTGGCATAAGCAGAAGCTGGACATCACCTGTGCCATAGCAGGTGGAAAACAGCAGCAGGAGAGTGAACTGACTAGTACTGACAAATTGGGGCCTAAAAACCCTAAAAACCTTAAAACTGGTCTGCCCCCAGTGATACATCTTCTCCAGCAAGACTCAACCTCCCAAATTGTTACCAGCTGGGGACCAAGCATTCAGAACATATGTGTTTATGGAGGACATCTGATTCAAACCACCACATTCCACCCCTGACCCTCATAAACTGATGACGATCAACATGTAAGAATGCAATCTAATTTTAAAAGTTCCCATACCTTTTTTTTTTATATAGGGTCTCACTGTAGCTCAGGCTGACCTGGAATTCACTATGTAGTCCCAGAGTGGCCTTGAACTCATGGGTATCCTCCTACCTCTGCCCCTGAGATACTGTAATTAAAGGTGTATGCCACCATGCCCTGCTCATGTGGTTTTTTTTTTTTTTTTTTTTTTTTTGAGGTAGGGTCTTGTTCTAGCCTAGGCTGACCTGGAATTCACTATATAGTCTCAGGGTGACCTCGGACTCACTGTGATCCTCCTTACCTCTTCCTCCCAAATGCTGCAACTAGGATCACCATGAGTTCAAGGCCATCCTGAGACTACATAGTGAATTCCAGGTCAGCCTGGGCTAAAGTTAGATCCTAACCTTGAAAAACAAAAACAAACAAACAAAAAACCCCAAAAAACAAAACAAAATCAAATGCTGGGACTAAAGGCATGCAACACCATGCCCAGCTTCCCCGTACTTTTAAAATCAATTTAAACACTGTTCCAACCTACCCATAGTCCAAGATCTCTTAACTGTGAGCCTGTAAAAACAAAGAAACACAATGGCACAAAGCAAACATTCCCAGTGCAAAGATAGCACAGCAAGGAAAGAGTGAAACAATGAAGGATCTAAAATAAACAAGGCAGGGCTGGAGAGATGGCTCAGCAGTTGGGGCACTTGCCTCCAGTGCCTAAGGCCCTGGGTTCAATTCCCCAGTACCCACATAAGCCAGACCCGCAAGGTGGTGGCCCTGGTGCACTCTCTCTCTGTATCTCTGTATCTCTCTGCTTGAAAATGAATAAATAAAATATTTTAAAAAATAAAATAAACAAGGCAAACATCAAATCCTGTAGCTCCATGTCTGACATCTGTAACCAGTGACAAAGTCTCGGGGGTTGCAGTTCCATCCCTTCAGCTGGGCTGCTAACAGTCTGAAGAACAATCTATCCTGAACCAGCAGCTCTTCTTGGCAGCCATCCCATAGTCCTGGTATCTTTCAAAAGTCCTGCAGTCTCCATTGCAACCCATCATTCATCCTCATGGCTCCTATCAGGTCTCCAAGCAGGGACTCCAACAACCCTGTCTCATATCTCCCAGGGGGTCATTTCCAAAAACAAACCACATTGCAAATATATTGACTCCTTCTTCCTGCATTTGTTACACTCCCATAGTACCAGTTAGGGCAGCAATTTTAAATCCAGGGGTTGGGGAAATGGGGATAAAGTTGACTTTGAAGAGCAGGACATCCCTTAAGCATTCAGTCTCTCTACTTTTTAGAGAAAGCATTCTTCCTGCTGTCCCAATGCAGAACAGCTGGGCCGATCTCAATGGTGGTAATTTCTCTTTTAAAAAAATATTTTATTGGGGTTGAGGATTTAGCTCAGTGGATGAGTGCTTGCCTAACAAGCACAAGGCCCTGGGTTCGGTCCTCGGCACCGCAAAAAAAAATTATTTATCTTTAAGAAGAGAGAGAGAGAGAGAGAGAGAGAGAGAGAGAGAGAGAGAGAGAATGGACTTCTAGCTACTGCAAGCAAACTACAGATGAATGCACCACTTAGTGCATCTGGCTTTATGTGGGTACTGGGGAATCGAACCTGGGTTGTTAGGCTCTGCAGACAAGCACTTTAACTACTGAGTCATCTCTCCAGCCCAATGGTTGTAATTTCTCAAACAATTTTAGTTGAAATTGAGCTTCTGTCTCCTGCACAGTTTTCATTCCTCCCTACGCTATATCCTTCTGCTCTTACCAGTGCATTTCTTCTAAACCCAACACTGCTCACGTTCACATACACAGGCAGAACAGCCTCTCACACAAACTGCCTCCAGCCCACTCCTGACAAGGTTCTTACTTCCCTTCGTAATCCATCCTGCAGTCAGTCCATCATTCTTTCTGTATTTAGGTCTTTTGACTCTGATCAGAATGGTCCATCAAACTCTGCATACAGCCCTTTAAGGAATCTCTTAGGCCAAGGTTTGAAATTCCTCCACATTCCTCTCATAAACCAGTTTCAAAAGTCACACAGTTTTCTAGCAGCAACTCCTCTGGTACTGATATTCTGTAGTAGTTACCTTCTTGTTGCCGGGAGCAGATTATGGGAGGAAAGAGCTTGTTTTAGGTTTACAGATTCCAGGGAAAACTTCATCACTAAAAGAAACCGGCTTGGGCTGGAGTGATGGCTCAGCAGATAAGGCACTTGCCTCCGGTGCCTAAGGCCCTGAGTTCAATTCCCCAGGACCCACATAAGCCAGACCCACAAGGTGGTGGCCCTGGTGTTCTCTCTCATTCTCTCTCTCTCTCTCTCTCTCTCTCTCTCTCTCTCTCTCTC
>PVHP010009339.1:0-51028 GCA_004024765.1 Zapus hudsonius | reverse complement strand
AACCATCTCTCCAGCCTCCAAAAGTAAAACATTTACAATTTTATGTTTGTAGACATTTTAATTCCAATATATTTTGAAAATCAAAAATATCTTATTTTGTTTTAATAAATTTATACTTACTATGTCATATATGCATGAGAGTTTTTGATGTTGTATAACAAAAATCAATTGTAAGTATTCTGATAAATTTTGAAAACTTAGTTTCAAATATTTACTAAGTAAAAATATTATATATAAAATGTATAATGAATATTTAATATGTACTATACTATACCTAGATGATGTTATCATTTGTTTTACCAAGTTACGCCTAGACAAATGGTGTTTTTTAAATCTAATATATATGTATGTAATGGACCTTAGTCAATTGACTATATAAAATATGATTTTCCTTTTTTCATTGTAATTTCTTAGTGAATAGTGTATGAAACACCATTCTGGTTTAAAGTTCACTAAAATGTATAGACATGTTATTTTAGGACAATACATATAATTCACTCAATTATATTTTAACATCACAATATATTTTGAAAAGTCTTAGAAATGAATGCTTTCTGAAATGATTGCTTCTGCTGAATTTGTCCTTTATTTAATGAATCACGGTTCTACTTACTTGGTATTGTAGGTACTCTCACACTTCTCTCCTCCTTGGGTTACTTACTGGAAAACTACTGATAATTTCCTTATCCCTGACCAAATACCTGCTACATTGCATCGTCAGTGTTGTAATAGTGTGAATGGATAGCTCCAAATGGATTTAGAAGTTTATTGAAGGCTTCTCTCAAGCTGCCTGGATGGCAGATCCTAAATTCCAGCCCTATGGTGTTTCTGGGGGTGAAACAGGATTTCCAGCTGTAAGTATGCAGAGAGCAGTCTGAATGCTGCCTGAGATTCCTGAAGTTTGGCTGTCTGAGTGTGCTTGCTTTTGGAGATGCTGGTGGTGTTTTTTTCTCTCTGCTGGATCTGTAAAGCTTCAAATAAGTCCCTTTTTACTCCCAATAACTGGTTTGGAGGTTCATCCCAGCAGCAGGAGCTGACTACAAGTATCATTACATGTTAGCATATATAGAGTTGCTCAGTGATGATGATGTGTATGATACGGCAAATAATACAATATACCTGCCTTTTTAACAAGACTCCTAAATCTGATCTGGGTAGCCTTAGCCCATGTTTATATAGCACCATTTATGTTGTTGACTACCTTGCTACTATATCCAAAATTCTAAAGCTTGATATGTACATAGACAATTGTTTAACAAATATACAATTGGACAAGATGATTCTGTGCTGTATGTTTAGTATCAACATGCTTCAAACACTGCATATAGAAAAGAACATGGAAATATAATAAATAAAATTTATATTTTGAAATGGTTGAAGGCACATTTCCCATTTGACGTAGGGTTTCCCTAAGTCATATTCTTCAATGCACTTTAGCACCTGTCATTTTCTTAGTCACCAAAACAAAATTTCTGGCCCACCTCAAATCCCTGTGATCATTTATATTTCTTTCACTAATTGTACCATAAAATTTTGGATATCCTTTTATTTCCCTCTGATTCTGTTAGTATTTGTAAACACAATAAATTTCTCACTTATATTTTCAACCTATGTTAATTTGAAAAATTGACAGGGATTATTGTTATACAAATTTGAAGAGCTTTATCAATATATCTTGTTACAAACTGGAATTTAAAAGCAGTCAACCAATGTTTTGAAAGGCATTCAGAAGATAGACATCACCCTCTTCATGCTCCACAGAGAAGCAGCAGCTACCCAAGCATTTTCTAGAGATGGGTTTGCCTCTTCTTAACTGATTCTGTTGATGAAGCTACCATGTAAACTTTCCTCAGCAGAGATGCAAATAATTTTGTGTAGTGGAAGAGATAACCATAAAGATTTATAGTCTATATGAAATTAACCACTGGCTTTTAGTTAACTAGCTTGTGTCTTAGCCTAAAGCTTCTTTGACACATTAAGTATAAATAGTGTAGCTTCTTAATTGCTCCTTGAATCTGACATATCATGAATTCCCTAATTAATGAGCTAAGTTGAATAATTGACATAGGTCCCTACACTTTCTCAAAAGTGATGATTTTTACCTAGTTGAAATGATATTTTAACACTGTTTTATTTATTAAAATAATTTCAGTTTTGAAATGCCACTAAGAGATTATATACAGTAAAAGTCATTCTATACTAAATGACCTCATTTGAAAAAAATACAAATTATAGAAACAAGTAATTTTGTAAATGAAAACCTCTCTGAGTACCTTAGGAGAGTTGTCATCTTTCTTCAAATTCTTAAAAGTAAATTGATATTGACTATCAACTACTATGTCCATAAGAGAAGTCATCTTTAAACTTTTCTTTCCCAAAGAGACTCATAAAATGCTATTAACCTGAACAACAGATGATGATTAAGCCTCTGCCAAGTTTATAGTGTGTAAAGATTTCTTAAGATCCCCCTTGTTCTTTAAGGTCTATTAGAAAGAATCATAACCTTATGGTGGAAGAAGAAAAGAGCATGGTGCACAGGCTGTAGAAGTCTAACGCTCACTGAGTGAGATGGAAGTGCAACTTAAATTGACTTCCCAGCATCTCCTCTGTCTGAACTTGGGACAATGCAAGATTTATAATTAATAAAACTGGACCCCTCACATGTTTTCAAGAATCCGTGCTTCTCTGTGTAGTAGACTAGTCTTTGTCACCCTGAGATGTGGGTCTAAGTTTCAATCTTACTAAGTTTCCAAATTTGACCCTCTTGGAGCCTCCATCAATCACCTGTGAGGTAGGATGGATCTTGAATGGATCCAGTGGGAAGATGAGAAGAGAAAATTACTGGAAGAATTAGAACCATAAATTTATAAGCACAAACTTAAGTTTATAAGCATATGCATATATCTCACCTAACACTGCAAGTTCTATGGGCACTGATTGTTGACCAGCTTGAAGTTACTATTATTAGCCTTGACTAAGTGCAGAGAGCAGTATTTAGTAAAAATTATGGTCAATTTTATTGCATCACTAAGAAAGAACATTTGTATTTATCATTAGCAGTAAATAATTATCATGGAGAAAAAATTATTTGTCTTGATGTCAATAGATTCTGCAGATATTTACAGCTTTATTATGTTAAATGATGTTACTTAAATATCTGAAAAAATATTTATAATAGTTTATCTCAGCCACAGTTTAAAAAAGGGCTTTAGTCATCTGTTCTCAGACAGGATCATCCATCATAATTTATTAAAATACACAAAGGTTCTTTGCCACTAAACTTGAATTACTATAATTACACTATAAGTCACTAGTCTTATTTCAGATGACCAGCTACCTAGCAGAGAACTCATGTTAAGCTAGCTGGAACAATTGTCATTTGTATGTGTGTTGGGGGGAGGGAGAACCTACAAAATAGCAGGTTGGCTGCAGAACTCTAAATGCCCTCCCAAATCAGTGCTACCAGGAATCTCCAGAACCACGCAGGCTTGCTTTGGCTGGGAAAATTATGTCACTGTCTGGAAAGCAGAAAGGCCTCTGGGGGGGGGCTCTTACCCAGCCCCAGGGACAACACTGTGGACCTCAGGTTGTCCTTCTGGGTAGATTTCCCACATGTTCAATCACCGGCTTTCTCTGTTCTTGGCTGGCATCATATCTGAGATGTTATAATTGTTTTTGATTTCCAACAAACACAACTATCTAATTACTTGTCTTAAAAGCACTCTGCTGGTAAAATATGCAAAGATTACAACTTACTTTAATACCTGAATGTGTGTGTGTGTGTCGGTTTGTGTACCCTGTGAGGAGGCTAGATGAAAGGTGTTCTCATCTACCACTCTTCCCCTTATTTCCCTTAGACAAAATCTCTCTGAAACTGGAGATTCCCCCCCCCCACTTTTTTTTCAGTTACATTGTCTGAGGAGGGAGTCTTGGCTATGCCTGTCTTTTTATATGGGTGCTGGGGACCAAATGCTTATGCATCAAGGACTCTTACTCAGTGAGCCTTCTCCCCACTCGTTTAGATTGCAGTTTGAAGCAGGACATTTAAAGACACGTCATGAGAATATAATATGACTGGTGTCACTATGGGGAAAGGAGGTTAGGACACAGACAACTTAATGAGATACCACGTGAGATATCAATAATTAAGAACTTTTCTTAAAGAGATTGAATATATGGGCTTTTGAGATGGTTCAGTGGTTAAGGCCTGCAAAGTCTAACAACCTAGATTTGATTACCTAGTGGCCACGTAATCCAGATGCACAGAGAGGCACATGCATTTGGAGTTTGTTTGCAGTGGCTAGAGGCCTTGGTATGCTCATTCTCTCCCTCTCTATCTGCAATTCTATTTATCTGCCTGCTTGCAAATAAAGAAGTAAAAATATTTTTTAAAAACAGATTGTGGGGCTGGAGAGATGGCTCAGCGGTTAAGGCACTTGCTTCCAGTGCCTAATTCCCCAGTTCAATTCCCCAGGACCCACATAAGCCAGAGCCACAAGGTGGTGGCCCTGGTGCTCTCTCTCTCTCTCTCTCTCTCTCTCTCTCTCTCTCTCTCTCTCTGTCTGTCTGTCTCAAATAAATAAATAAAATATTTAAAAAAACAGATTGTATAAGAAAATAAAATAAAACTCTTCCTTTCAAAATAGTTTATAAATATTAAAAAAGCAGAGTGTGTTTTATAATGGTTATATTTCTTTCTTGAAGTATTATTCATAGTGATAAAAATTAAGAACAAACAAACAAACAAAAAATAAAAGCATTTTTTTCAAGCTTACAGGTCCAGGGGAAGTTCTATCAAAGGTGAAGGGAAATGCTTACTTTCATACATTGAAGCACAGAGAAACAACTTCAGCAAGCAAACATGAACCAGCATTCACCAAACAGGACCAGAGCTCACACTGTTCTCTACAACAGTGGGCTGGGACTAGATCCACCTCCAGTCAAATGCCCCCTCCAGCAGGCTTCTGTAGACTTAAACAGGAAGTTGAACCTTAATAAAAAAAAATACCTGAGGCTATTGGGGACATTCAAACTACCACACATGCCTACACACACCTCTTTTTTTTTTAATGATCCCTTAAGATTTTTGGCCTGAAATATAAGGTCTTAGCCATGACCTTAGATTTTCCTGTTTTTAGCACTTCACAGAACTATTTGGCAAATGTATGTTCTCTTTTTAGATTCAGCCATGTCCTTTTCCCTCCTGTTACCATGTGCAATCTATGTTGCTTATTTTTCCATTGGAGAATATTTGATGCTAGAATTTCATTTATAATTTTTTAAAACATGAATAACTGACAATTATGAACCCAACAAATACGACATTCTTAAATAAATATCTAGCAAAATATACAGCCTCTCTGTGCTATAAAACTAAAAGAAAATTAATTTTTTAAAGAACAAAGAAAACATAATCAAATGAAGAGATGACATGACCAGAAGACTCACCATAATTAAAAAAAAAGTGAAATTAAGCCACTTTGACTTTAATACATTTGATGCAATTTGGTCATACCCAAAAGGAAGCTCTGCATATCTAAACAGGTGACTCCCTTTCCCAGGTATTATAGTCTACCAGCTGTCAGCACTGGGGTCTGTCAGATGTCCTCATTCACTAATAGCTAGGATTCACTGCTAGCGTGAGAGAAAAAAAATTACAGCGATGTGCTAAAACCATCTTGGTCATAGTAATGGCAGTACTGCCTTTACTTTATTTACTTTATTTTTTGCCATGTTATTTATTTATTTATTTATATTTTACTGAGAGATAGATGAATCTAAAAGAACTGTTCTAAATATAAACTACCTAAACATCTTCAAGTTATTTGAAAATAAAAGCAGAAATAATCTTAATAAAACTTCGTATTATATTCATCAATTTAGTTTTAAAAATAATTATGAGTTATTTATTCTTAGAAAGTTTCATTTTGAGGTGTTTCTTTTGATTTTTAGGTTTGAGAAAAAGATAAAAGATTTAGAGGGAGATTTAGGTGTCTTCTCAGAATATTGAGTTGGTGTGTTGCTTTTGAAAATATATCTTCCCTGTTTTTCCTTTAGGCACACTGGTATATTTTTCTGCCCAGAGTACAGCAATGGTGACTTGCATGACCTGCAATGAACAAGGTCAAGGTATACTCATGCAATTGTTGGAGGCAGAAGGGAGTCCAGCATACCATGGAGTAGATTTTGATCCTTTGTATTGATACATACCACAGGGCAAAAAAAAAAAAAAAAAAGAAATAGAAAACCAATTGATGAATATTAAAAATCAAAATAAAATTTAAATATATAAATTTAGGAATAAACAAAAAATTGAAAACTATATTTCAGAGTCAAGCTGAGATCCTTGTGTTATTCAGAAGGAGGTTAAAAATACTGCTAAACCATATATTTTCTAAGTACAGTATTAAAGGCCCACTTTACAAATCATAAAATCTTCACATTACTTAATTAGCAAGAATTTTAGGAGGTATTTTTGTAATCACATTAATGTACAAAAGTTAGTAAAGTTGCTATATAATATAAAACAAATAGAATAGGTTAATCATTAAAATAATTCAATAAAACATAAGAAATATTGGCCTAATGTTTATGTAATACATACAAATTCATAAGGTTGTTGAAGGAAATAAGAACAAAGTTCATGGAGAGATAGGCTTTGTGTTGGAACAGGGAACTCACTATCATGAATATATTGGTTCTTTCCTATTTGATATATCCATTCAATTTATACAATGCAAGCAAGTCCAAGTGAAGTTAAGAAGACAAGAAAGAACCTTGTGTAACTAGATTTTAAGGTTCAATTACAAAGGTATGAAAAGGTAATTAGTGCCATACTGACTTGATGAAAGATAAATACAAGCCAGAGAGATGGAAAAATTGTCCATACAAATATCCAAAAGACTGGCTTTTAAATGAGTTGTTTTTCATATTTGTTGAGAAAGAATAGATTTAAAATATTCTTGCAATGTCATAATCAGTCAAACCTGAAGAGGTAAAAAAGAACCCCAAAATCTCTATGTATGCAATGCATAAAATCTTTTCCTAAACAAACAAATGTGAGAATATAAAAACAAAAACTTTGTTAAAAAAACTCCAGAAAAGGCATTTATGACTTCATAATACGAAATTATTTTTTTACACAATCCCAAAATCTTTATAAAAAGAAAATACAGTTTAGCATATTTAACGTATAATCTCTGTGGGGTAAACATGATAAGAGAAAGTGAAAAGGTAGAATTGCATATCAGTGGATTATTTTTAAAACAAATGCAAGTGGTGCTAGCATCCAGAATTTTAAAAAATTAAACATAAATCCAAAAGACAAAGCAGTTGAAAAAAAGACAAATACATGCAGACATTTTTGCTATGAAGAGATAGAAACAGCTAGCAAAACTCATTATTAATAACAAAAATGCAAACTGGGGCCACAGTACAACTTTAGCTCATAACAATGCGAATTAATATGGAGTGGGTAATTTAGTGTATTTGCTTAGAAGAAAAATTTATTTTAAAAATGTGCATTCTTATTTCTTATGATACAACACCAATAATCACTCACTAAACAGGAGTATGTTCAAGGAAGTATTGTTCATTAAGTAGAAAGGGAAAGGGAGATTAGCTAAATACTTGTATATGACAAAATGGATTTTTAAAATCCAGGGTACACATTGGCGAAAAAGATTTATCTCTTGCGGGCTGGAGGGATGGATTAGCGGATAAGGCATTTGCCTCCAGTGCCTAAGGCCCCAGGTTCAATTCCCCATACCCACACATGCCAGACCCACAAGGTGGTGGCCCTGGTGCCATCTCCCTCTCTCTCTCTCTCTCTCTCTCTCTCTCTCTCTCTCTCTCTCTCTCTCTCTCTCTCTCTGTACCTCTTGGCTTGAAACTGAATAAATAAAATATTTAAAAAAAAGATTTATCTCTTGCTATTTGTATAAATTTAATTAAACTCTAAAATTAAGAATACAGTTAGAGTCATTTGATAGTTTGAATGTGAAATGTTCCTCATAGCTTCATGTGTTTGTAATTAATTCTCATACTTAATCCCAGTTAATGGAACCTTTAGGATGTGGAGCCTGGCTGGAGGAGATCTGATACTAGAGTAAGCTTGCGATTTTAAATCCCCCACTTACTAGTGATTGCTCACTAATCCTGCTTCCTCCAAGCTGATGTGACAAGATATGATGGTCTGCTTTCTGCTCTGCCATATTTTCCCCACCATGAAACTTCTCCCCCAAACCAAAGTTAAAATGCATCCTTCACTTCCATCCGCTACTTTTGGTTGGGTGTTTTGTACAAGCAATGAGAAGAGGTAACTTCTACAGTCCTATTTATAAAATTTAAAAAGACAAAAATCCCAATAATTGTTTAGAAATATATGTGTCTATGTGTAATGAGGGCACACATGGAAAGGGACACATGGGGTCTTTCAGAATGTTACTCCATTCTTAATGTGTATTCATGCATATTTTTTGAATCTTTTTGTATTCATATAAGCATACTCTAATGATATAAATTCATATTCATGGAATTGTTCACAGTATTAGAGAATACTGAAAGCAACTGTTGAATAAATGAAAATCCTACATTTTTAATCTTAGGAAATTTTTTCATTGTTTATATTATAGTGTTTTATGATCCATCCCAGGTGATTGATCCATTAATGACATAGCCATAAAATCACTTTAATGGTAAATTTCTTTACCAAAAGAAACTATTAAAATTAACTTGTTGACAAGGACTATTATATTTAACATCTTATCAACAAAATTTTCCTAATAATTACTAATAATTCATATAGAGTCAACAAAGTATGTAGCAGATCATACACAAAGCAGTGTATAATTTAGTTCAGAAGTTACACAATATTATTTAAATCCTCCAACTTAAATTTAAGTGTATATTTTCATATAAATCCTTTACTTCCTCAAACTCCACTAGTTAATGTTTTTCTTCATGCTTATTTTTTTCTTTGTGCATACATGGTTAAGTTGAATGTGGCAGAAATAGCTGTGTGTTGCAAAAATACACAATTCCACACAGGTATTAAGACAAGCACCCCATCTAAGCATGTCTAATAATCTTAGTAACAAGAGTCAAGTAAATCTTAGCATTCTAGTCTGAACAACCAAGTCATACTGCACAACCTCTATGCCAGTAGGGAAGTCTAGTCCCTACTGGCATAGAGGTTGCTGATATTTAAAGGTCTCCTGGATTCCCTAAGTCCTTCTGTCCTTTAGGAGAAAATACACATCTTATTTAAGTTGGAAAGCTAGACTGATAAATGTCATACATTTATTAATTTTCAATTAATGTGTAGTTGCAAAACAATGCAGAAAATGAATGAGCAGAAGTCCCAAAAATTCCTCAACAGAGATTATAAACTGGTAGAATGAACAGGAAAATATGTAACTAATTATCAAAGGCCACATGACCTAAGCATTGTTTTTTAGGAGTTAGCAAGGGAACAGAGGTTTGGGACATAAACATATTCCACTACCTACAATTGTATCTATTAGCGGAACTTGAAAATTAGAAAGGATTCCATGAAAATCAGAGGCACAGAGGAATGAAAACACACATAATATAGCATGCATAATAAACAGATTCAGATGAAACATGGGTTCACAGACAGAATAAGATAATACTGGGTGAGAATGGAACAGGGAGATAATCTTGACCACGAAAGCTGAATATCAATAAGGTCAAAGAAATCTTGTACTAAAAGCATGTTACATGTGCCAGTTCATGAGGTCATTTCATCCTCCACACCTGAAGATACTGCCCATAAAGTGTACCAGCTGCAATGTGAAGACTTTGTCAGACTTCACTCTGAGACCTAGGTCTCTCACCTGTGTAGCCTCTATAACAATTAATTCTATATCCTTTTATATAAAGACAGACTGTCTCATTAAGTTTTAAGTCTTTGATGCTAAATGTGATTGTCTTATGTTATTTGTTAAATTATTCTATTTTTATTGTTTGCTGCATGGCTTTAACTTTTCCTTCTGGTCCATGGAGCAGGGATGATGACTCCCATGTATTCTCTTTAGATTTTAAATAAATGCCAGAGAGGAGGGCATTACCTGTTTATTTGTTTGAACATCTGCAAAATCCCAAGAAGTAGTGGATGACAAATGAATACCCAACTTAAAAGATTAGGTTCTTCAGCGTCTTCCTATTCCTCATGTTATGGCCTCTGAACCATTACCTTGAAATTCAGTTGTTTCCTCTCTGCCTGACTGATTGTGAAGTCTCTAAGTGGCCTTAATGTCAAATCTAAGGTGCTAAATTTTATAAAAAGATCAATTTTCATAGGATTTTTATGGCCAAACACATTTTTTAAAAGATGCGTTAAATTTCAATCTGTCTAAAGGATGATAGGTAACAGATTCCTTGAGAAGAATACAAGCAGTGCACTTGGGTGAATATTTATCTGACAGTGCCAAATAATACTTAGATTGTTACAAATGGTTGGGACATGGAACTACCATTGAGGTGGCAAGGAAAATTTATCATCAGAAGCAGATAGTTTCATAGAATATTGGTATTACTGTACCTACATTCTTATAAAAAATGTGAGGATCCAAGTTCATTTGTCATTTAGCAAGACACTCATCCACACACTGCCTCTATTGCTTTGCTACAGAAACTAGACTGAAAAATAGATTTTCTCTTTTGCTCCTCATTAAAGGTAGCCAGCTGTAGTGAGCAATAAGACAATATGCTGCAATACATATGTATATTTAAATTAAAAGGAGGAAAGGAAAATAATTATATGATACTCCCATTTCTGAGAATTTATAGAATAAATTTTGCATGGGTTACATATTTTGCCTCACCACTTTGGCATGTAGTCCCTATAAGAAAAAAAAAAACATAGTGGCCTCAAGTAATTCACCCAAGTTACAATTAAAATTCCAGGGGCTTCTTGCATATATTCTGTGAAATTTTGATTCCAATATTTGTAACAAGATTGACTCACTTTTTGACAGGGTAGTAACAAAATACTCCCTATGGAACAAATATGGCTAGGCTATCATTTTTTAAGTCTTATTTAAATATAGTCTCACTTATTCATTTGCTTGTCACATATGGCTGCTTTTGTGCTAAATTACAGTGTGAAGTAGCTATGACAGAGACTATATTGATCACAAGACCTGAAATGTTTCCTATCTCACTCTTTGGAGGCAAAAATTCCTGCCCTCGGCATTGGAATATCAGTCTATTTAAACTATCTAAGTGTTCTGGTTCTGTTCCAGATAAATGGAGCAGAAAGATGGGGGCCAGAGATGATGAAAATACATCATGCTAGAGAGAGAGAAAGAGAGAGAGAGAGAGAAAAGAGAGAGAGACAGTTAGAGACAGAGACAGAAAGAGACAGAGACACACAGAGAGGAAATTCTATAATTCTGTTTGTCTTTTAAATGCTTTCCTAGAGTGTAAGTAGAAACTCAATGGAGGATATATGGAAGATAACTTTAGCCATCAATGAGTTCTGGTTTTCCTCCATCTCTCCTTATTTCTCCCATTGCAAGTTTCAGACTGATACATACTGAAGCCACCCCACCAAGAGAGATATGAAATGTCTGCAAACACAGATGTAATTTCTGATAAATAATAAATACATAAACTAATTTTTAAAACATGTTCCTTACTGTTTTGCAACTGAAGCCAGGGCTGAAATTGTTTTTGTCAATTTTTTTTGTGAAAATTGTGTGTCTTTATAATAGAATAAAAACCATTGTGTTATATAATGGCATGTTTAAAACATCTCCTTACAAAGTGTTACAAATATATGGATAAAAACAGATCATAGTTAACAACTTCACACAAGAACAGAGAGATAAATGCTGCATATTCTCCCTCATCTCTGTTTCCTTACCAGATTAATCTTTAATAGTAAGCGAATATGACAGGTGAACTGATAGACTGGCAACGGGGATGGAAGATATTAGGGCAATAGGGGGGTGAGAGGCCAGAGGGAGATTATACACTCTTCAAAATGAACCAATACCATAAAATCCTTACTTTCATACACTAAGCGCTCTAGGAAGCTGTGAGCATCAACAGATAAGAAGGGCCCTGAAGAGGGTGGGAGGAAGCCAAACCACAAGACAAGTGGCTCTAGTTTATAACTCCCTGTCCCAGTAATTGGTTACTTCCCACACTGAGATGTTGATCAAAGAGACCTACAAGGTTCCCAAAACAAGACTGGCTTATGTCAAAGCTCTTGAATACCCAAACCAGTCAAAAAGTAATACTCTGAAGAAACTGCTGAAAAAACCAGAGTGTTGTCACACAATACCAAGAGACCCTGCTGGATCCAGAAAGTTAACCAGATCCCCAGACAGTAACCTGTGTAGTGCTGGAAGGTATTTTATGAGCTTCCAGGGGAAATTGGTCAACCCTATTCAAAGAAAGCAGAGGACTTGGATATACAACACAGTCTGTTACGAGAATGCTGAGGACACCGCAATATGGCAGAGACCAGCAAGTCAAGAATTGTTCATCTGTGCAATAGTAGTACTAAACCTATGTGGATATTCAAAGTTTACTGTTTGGCTAAGAGATCCCCTCAGTGACAAGGAACCCTTAGCTAGAACTGGTTCCCTGGCAAACTCTTATGGATACCAAGAATCTGGATTCCGAAAGGAAACCCCCACTAACTAGGGGTCTACAGATAATCTACCCCATTAGAATCTTGCCAAGTTAAGATTGTTTGTCTCATTTAATCTGTACTGATCTTACACTCTGTTGGAGATTCTGTTTGTATTTTTTTCAGAAGGCAGGGAGAACCATGGACAACCCAATTCCACCAACAGGGCATGGAATGATTGCTGACACCCAGGCTTAAAACTCACCCACCATGACTCAGGGAACTTTGAGGAAGAGGGGTTGGAAAGATTATAATAGCCATGGTCTCAGAGAATATCCAGAGATGCTGCCCCACCCTCAGCAACAATACACAAAGAAAATAAAATGGCTAGGGCGTATACAATCCACAACCCCCTATCCAAAGGACTGTTCCAGCAATCCCACTGAGGAGGGTCCTCTATATGTTGGGGACATGGAGGAGGGAAATGAAGGTACCAACACAGCACTTGCGTGTAAAATATATCTTATCATTAATAATAAAAGGTTAAAAAAATCTCTAGTTATTATATGACTATCATTAACTTATGGCAAAAATGAGTGTCATTGTTCTGTTTTAAATCTTTTTTAGTTCCATTTAATATTTTGTTTTTTTTTTAAATCATGAGCTAATATGTTTCCAGGTATAAGTTACATCATGATGACTTTAGAAACAAGATTTGTAGCAAAAAGGTGTGTGATTAAAACAATATTAAATGAAATTTTAATATTAGATTGCATAAAATGAGTTACATAGTGAACTGCATTATGAAATTAATGGGAACTAGTTAATTACTATGACTCTTTTAATGTTTTCTCTTTTCTATCCATCTCTACTGAGACTATTCTGTGGGCTTAATGCTGTCCTTTGTGGTTTCCTGCCTTGTGGCCAGCTGCCTGGCAGAGCCTAGAGTCTCAGAACATTCCACAAGGATCAACTATCACATAATTACTAAACTTTCTTCATGGTTTTCAAATTTTGATTATGCTTCCCCTTATTTAACCTCTCCTCTACCTTACTTTTGTTTGCTCACTGTACTCTGGGTAGATTTGCTGGATGACTCTTTGAATTATTTTACTCAGTCCTATGGATCCAATCTGTCCATATGATATTTTCGTGCCTCTGCAGCATAGATGAGATCTGGACTCTGCTTCAGAACAGCTCTGATGCTGGTTCTCTGAATGATGTAAACATAGAAAGCCTGACTATATACCAACTACCTCAGACTTTTATAAGCTAAGTACCATAATTTCAAATTTATTGATTGCTTCTCCCACAATTTCTTTATATTTATTAATCATTTCATAATATGAAATCTATCAATTCTTAATGAGTGAAAAGTAAATCAAAGCAATTGCAGATGTTGAGTAAAATGGGATTTTTAATTGGCTTCAAAACTACTTTGCCTGTAGCTCATGAAGTTAGATCAAGAAAATATCAGCTTCCTGCCACCCGGGGGCTTGAGAAGCCCACCTTCCCACGACCCAGGGGCCAGAGCCGCCCACCTTCCTGCCACCCAGGGCCTGAGCTGCTCACCTTCCCGCCAACCTGGGGCCCAGGTTAAGAGACTTCAAATAGCTAAAACTATTCTGAGTTAAAAAAAAAAACAACAAAAACACGTAGGAGGTATCACCATACCTGACTTTAAAACATACTACAAAGCCATAGTAACTAAAACAGCATGGCATTGGCAGAAAAACAGACAGTCTGACCAGTGGAATAGAAGACCCTGCCTTTAATGCAAGTAACTTCAGTGTCTTAGTCTTCGACAAGGGTGCCAACAAAGACCTCAATATCAAGCCTATAACCCTGAACACCCTGGAAGAAAAAGTTGGAGGAACCTTACATGAGATAGGAGTAGGGAACAACTTTCTGAGCAAATCTCTAGTAGCCCAGGAAGTGCAACAGTCACTTAACCAATGGGACCTGATCAGACTCAAAAGCTTGGGTACAGACAAAAACATCATTCTCAGAGTCAATAGACCCCTTTAAAACTGGGAGATGATTTTCACCAGCTACAACTCAGACAGAGGCCTAATTTCCAGAACCTACAGAGAACTCAAAAAAATTAATCACAAAAAAGTAAACTGCTCCCTCACAAAATGGGGCACTGATCTCAACAGAGAATTCACAGAGGAGGAAACACAAATGGCCTTTTCTCACCTGAGAAAGTGCTCAGCATCCTTAAGCATCAGGGAAATGCAATCAAAACCACAATGAGATACCACCTTTCCCAAGTCAGAATGGCAATCATAAAGAAAATCAACTACAATCGTTGCTGGCGAGGATGCAGGGAAAAAGGAACCCTCGTTCAATGCTGGTGGGATTGCAAACTTGTTCTGCCGCTATGGAAAGCAGTGTGGAGACTTCTGAACAGAATGGACATATAACTACCAATGGACCCAGCTATCCCTCTACTAGGCATCTACCCACAATATGTCACATCTCAATTCAGAAACATTTGTACAACTATATTTATAGCAGCTCAGTTCATAATAGCCAAGAATTGGAATCAACCCAAATGCCCATCCATGGAGGAATGGAAAGCGAAACTGTGGTATATTTACATGATGGAATTTTACTCAACTGAAAGGAAAAATGACATATCGAAATTTAGGAAAAAATGGTCTGATGTCTAGCAGATCTTACTAAGTGAACAGTAAAAAGAACAGAGAATCAAACGCCTCATATTCTCCCTCATATGTAGTCTTTAACCAGGATAACCGCAAACTCTACGCAGACTAGGAGAAAGAAGTGAGAGGTTATGAATGGGGGGTAAGGGATGGGGGATGGGAATGGCTGAACCATGAGGTTAAACCGTATTAGGTTCAAAAAACATAAAATCCTCACAAGCATACTGTAACCTATTGAGAAAGTAGTGGGAGTCAACTGGTAAGAGGGGCCATGAGTGGTAGGGAAGAGAGTCTAAGCCTGTGAATAATTAGATCAGTCTGACAACCCCTGGCTTCAACCACCGGTTCCTTCCCTCACTGAGCTGTTAACCAAAGTGACCCATGAGGTTCCAACAACAAGACAGAATTCTGTCAAAGCTCTTGAGTGCCCTCCCCAGGCCTGAGGCAAATACCTGTTGCTGAAGAAACTGCAGAATGCCATAGACCAGCATTGATAGACTCTTCAAAGTCCGGAACGGTATCCAGCTCCCAGAAGGCAGTTAGTGTAGTGCTGGAAGGCACTGCACAGGCTGCCAGGGGAAACTGATCAACGACAGCTGGAGTAAACAGAGACCACTGATAATGAAACACAATCTGCAGCCATGAGTAGGCTGACCACACCTCCTACTGGGAGAGAACAGCAAACCAAGGAAGGAGCACTTTTGTAATGGAGAAGCCTGGGCCTGGGGGAGAAAATCAACAGCTTTCAAATTTGGCCAAATTTTCCACTTAGTGAGGGGGAGCCCTTGTGTGGAACTTGGGATTCAGGGCGATAGGTACTCTTGGGCTCACAAGACAAGATGCACTATGAGAGCGATTGACGGGGAGGCTACCAAAAATAGATTGTGCATATTTGTTAACCTACACTGATCTCTCTCTCTGATGGAGATTATGTTTGTATTTTTCAGGATGCAGCGAGAGAGCTGGGGCCCATCTAACCCTACCAACTGACTGTAGGCCGATAGTTGAGATCCTGGCAAAACAGGAGCCACCACAGTCATATCGTGGAGGATCCATATGGAACCCCACAGAGAATGATGGGATGAACATGGGACCCATAGCCACAGCCATTCAATCAACACAGGATAAGCCAGTGAGACAGAAACCAATGATTTTCGACACAAAGACCCCCTAAGCTCACAATATTAAAGCAGCCTTAATACTCATCCACCACGACTCAGGGAACTATGCGGAAGAGGGGGCGGAAAGATTTTGAGAGCCGTGGGGGGGAGATTATCCAGAGGCATGGCCAGGAGAACCTGTCTGCATACTAGGCTATCCATGGTCCCCTGTCACAAGGACTGATCCAGACAACCCATGGAGGAGGGTATCCAGCTGATTGGGGATGGGGGAGGAGGCATCAGGGAATTGGGGATAACAACTCACTGTTTGCCCACTAAATAATGTAACTCATTATGGACAATAAAAAAAGTAAACACAAAATAAATCAAAATTTAAATGTATAAAACAAAACAACAAAAAAGAAAATATCAGAATAACCTATCAGTGAGTTTTAGAATCGGTCTTCCCCTATGCTATTCTATACTGTGCCTGTGAGTTTGGCTTTTAGCTGAGGTCTCTTACCTGCTGCTCCTGTGGGCCATAACATTTGCCTTGCATATATTTATGTGGGATTTAGTGTAAGCTTTGGAGCAGATATATTTGGCTCTAGTAACTGACATGTAACTGATGTATTTCTCTAACTTTTGTCTTTCAACTCACTAATGTTAGAATTAGAGATGCATTTTACTTTTGCCATTAGTGTGTTATTATGTATTAAAAGCTCTAATATATAATAGTCATGATGTAGGAGTGACCATATTTTTTATAACTCACTTCCCCATTTTTGGAAATTATCCCCCCATGTCTCTCTTTTTCTCTCTCTGTCTCTGTCTCTCTCTGTCTCTCTGTCTTTGTCTCTCGCTCTATATAAATAAATATATATATATATATACATATATACATATATATATAAAGTTTGTGTTATTCCATAAATACTATATATGTCTACATCTATGTTTACATCATATATATAATTCCATATAATTCCATAAATATTAGAATTAATTGAATCAAACAAAATATATTTGAGTATATTAGGAACTTCAAAATTGCTGCTAGCTATATTTGCTCTATAAATCTGGGAATTTTCTCTCACTTAGACATCTGCTTTTTTCTATCTTTGGTCAAACTTTCATGTGAAAATGAAAACCATTAGCAGTAAGCAAGGTTATAAAACCAAACTACATACTTTAATTTTCTTATAATATTCATGAAAAAGTAAGACATTAGAATTTTATCTTTTAGGCAATGAGGAGTTTTATTTTTTAAGTGATATAATGAATTCAGCATGTCAGAAAAACTGATCTGAATTTACTATTTGAGAGAAAGGAAAGATAGAACCAAGAGATAGCACTTAGGTTTTTCCTTGAGGTAATGGAAGCACATCTTGAGTGATGCTGAATTGGGAAATGTGTGAAGAGAAGAGGGTAGGGAGCTTTTTATGAGAAGGTGCATGCATCAGTTATTTTATATATTGCTGTTAATACCAAATACCTGGCAGGAAGCAGCTGAAGGAAGGAAAGCTGTCTTCTGGCTTATGCTATTGAGGTTTTGAGAGGATAATCTCCACCAGGGAGGAGAAGGCATGGGAGCAGAGGCAGCGAGCTGGTCATATTCTATTCCTAATCAGGAAGCAGAGACCAAACAAGAAATTGGGCCAGACTATAAAAACTGAAGTCTTACTATCTTAAACCATTTCCTTCAGCAAGGCTCCACCTCTTAAGGACCTCATGACCGTACTAAACAGTGCCACCAGCTGGAGACTACATGAGCATATGGGGTACATATTGCAGTAAAACCACAACATTCTGCCCTGGCCCCAATAGGCCATCTCATGATGCAAAATGTATTGATGCATGTGCCACTTTGGGTGCCTGGCTTTATGTGAGTGCTGGGGAATCAAACCCTGGTCGTTAGGCTTTGCAGGCAAGTACTTTAACCACTGATCCACCACTCCGGCTCAAAAGGCCCCATAGATTTTTTAAAATATTTTATTGATTCATATTCAAGCAGAGAAATGCAGAGAGAGAGAGAGAGAGAGAGAGAGAGAGAGAGAGAGAGAGAGAGAGAGAGAGAGAGAGAGAGAGAGAGAGACTGAGAATGTGCCAGGGCCACCACCTGTGGGTCTGGTTTATGTGGGTCCTGGGGATTTGAACCTAGGCCTTAGGCACTGGAGGCAAGTGCCTTAACCTCTGAGCCATCTCTCCAGCCCCCCCCCTAGATTTTTAATATTCCCTAAAAATTAAAATTTCAAAGTCTCTTCTGAGACTCAAGGCAATCTCTCAATTGGGACTCCTATAAAATAAAAATGAAAATAACAAATTACAGACTTTCAACTTGCAAGAGCACAGAATAAATACTTCCATTCCAAAAGGGAGGGGTTGGGGCACAAAAGGGTAAGTTTAGACCAAAGCAAGACTGTAACAGAGCAGGGCAGCACCAAATCCCACAGCACCATGTTTGCTGTCTGGGTTCTAAAGGGGATGGGTAACCCCAGCTCTGCAGTTCTGCTTCCTAGGGTACACAGAGCTTCTCTCCTGTGCTAACCAAATGCTGCATCCTCAGCTTTCCTTGGAAAATTTCTACCATCCTGGGATCTCTATTGAAACTTGAGTTTTCTGTATACTTCTTCACACAGTGGCATGTCAGGGCTTCCTTTTAGGGAATCTGACCGTGCCTCACATTGCTGAGCTTCAACAGCTCTCCGTGGAACAAGACACTATTTCCCCACCTATCTTGCATCCTTCATGTCTACCAAATTAGTACCATGTAAATGATGTTGCAAATTTCTAATGGTAGCTTGAGATAGAGCCTACCCAGTTCCCAACCCTTTGGATCTCCTTTAAAGCATTCTCTGTGTAGGACCTGGGAGAACATCTCCTTAAATCCACCATTTTCAGAAACAGGGGACTCCTTCACCATTTCTTTTCAGACTATTTTCTATCAAAATAATTTTCATTTTGTTATAAGCACCCATCTTCAATGGGGTTGATCATGTCCTCTGCACCTATTTTTAATTATCCTAATGAGGAGAGGGATGTCTCTTTAATCTCTTAAACAACTACTGATGCCTTGTCCATGGCAATCTTGTCTCTGGGCATTTTAAACTTGCTCTCTTCTCCAAATGGTACACTTTTTTTCAAATACCTTTTCTGTTTTTTCTTCTTCTTCTTCTTCTTTTTTTTCTGTTCTTTTACTATATTCCTGGATAAGAGCAGGAAGTAGTAACTATGCCATCATCTGAATGCTGGGATGTCTTACAATTTTCTCTGCCAAACAAACTAATCCGTTACCTGTATATTCATCCTCACTCAAGTTCTCAGCACAGCAAGAATATAGCCAGGTTCTTTGGTAGCACATAACAACAACTGCTTTATTCCATTTTCTGAGAGAGTTTCACTTTTAAACTTCATGAAATGGGACTCCACTTACCATGTATCTCTCAGTATTCTAGTTTGTCAAATTCCTGCCCTAATGGCTCCTTCAGCTCTGCTTTTAGTACTTTAGGGCATCTCTAGACAAAAGCTCTAAATGCTTTGATACTCCTCCTGCAAAATAGTACCAAGGGCCGGCAATCCACATGATCAGGTCTATCCCAGCAATGGATCCATCTTTTCTTTATTTTATTTTATTTTATTTTATTTATTATTATTATTATTTTTACTTTACTCATTGCTGTGAGCAAATACCTGATTGGAAAGCAACTTGAGGAAGCAAACGGTTCATTCTGCCTTACAGTTTTGAGAGGATTCATTGCATCATGAGGGGGTGGGAAGAACATACCAGCAGTAAGAAAAGGCTGCCTGGTCACATTGCTGCCACGGCCATGAAGCAGAGGGTGGACAGGAAGTGGGAGCAGACTATAAAATGTCAAGTTATTTCTCCAGGAACTCACACCTTCTAGCAAGGTACCACTTCCTAAAAGTTCCACAACCATCTCCAACAGCACCACTGGCTATGGAATAAGTGTTCAAACACTTCATCCTATGGAGGGCATTTACATTCAGACCAACCATTACAGTCTACAAATACTCAGAGACTTTCAAACAAATAGGTTAATGGAAACAGGTAAGAGTTACAACAGTTTGGGGAATGAAAGTTTAAGTTGTGGTGGTATGAATGTCTTGTAAAGAGAGGAGAATTAAGAAAGGAGGAACATAGCTGGGAGACACTTGTTACTTTTGGAAGGAATTTGAAAGGAGATTGTTTTCAATGAGGACGTTCATGAGTAGGTTCAGTTTTAGGATACTACTTGTTTTTATTGAGTTACATGTGCAAACTATCAGATCCTTTCATCTAAATCTGAAGAAAATACTTAACTTGAGGTAAAAAATAAAAACATTCTTTCACATCCTTGGTGAGTGCTTTTGTAAGGTATTTGATTTTTTTGAGGCTACTGAAAATGGGACAGGCTCATTGATTTCTTTTTTATGCATATCATTTGCATACAGGAAGGCTACTGATTCTTTTGTGTTAATTTTGTATCCTGTCACTTTGCTGAAGGAATATATCATCTTCAGGAGTTTACTGATACTATTCTTCAGGTCTTTTATGCATAAGATCATGTCATCTGCAAAAATGGATAGTTTCACTTATTCCTTTCCAATGTATATCCCCTGAAAGCCTTTTTCCTGTCTTATTGCTTGGATTAGAACTTCAAGCATTATGTGAAGAGCACTGGTGAGAGTGGAAACCCCTGTCTTTTTCCTGATTCTAGTGGGAACTCCTTAAGAATGATTTGGGCTTTAGGAGTTTTATATATTTGAATATACAAATTTGTATATATTATAATACATATATTTGTATATAATATATATGTATATATATATTATATATTTGTATATAGCCTTTATTATATTGAAGTTTAAGCCTTCTACACCCAGCCTCCTGGGTGTAGGAGCAAGTACTAGATAGAAAGTATGATTGTTTATGTTTAGACATCCATGTGTATAATTCCATTCTGTAGCAGTTATTTAGCTTAAAATATTTTAATGTACATTTGAAATCCCAAAAGAATAGATTTATTTGGGAAAAAATTGGTTTCAAACACAAAGTAATTTTTTTGACTTAAAATGTAAAGAAATACTTACTTTTTAACATTTAAGCCCCTTGAAAACTGTCCTGAAATTTTTTTGAAACTTTTTTCTACCTACATTCTTGCTGTCTTATAGACATTTATGATCATGTCTTAAAACCCATAATTCATTTCTCCTTTCTTCTGGTTACAGACTTTAAAAAAAGAAGGGAGTGAAAGAGTATGTGAAAAAAACTATTCTTAATTGGTTTCATCAAATATTGTTTCCAAGAATGAGCTATTCTGATAAACAGAGGTGAGCTGGTGTTGTTTTCATGTTCACCACAAATACTATTTTTTCTAGGACTGTCAAATAAAATAAAGTGTGTGTGTGTGTGTGTGTGTGTGTGTGTGTGTGATGTGCACTCATGTGTATCTTTTAGAAAGTCATTGCATTTGTGAGGCGAGACAGTCTTATGACACAGATTTGAGCTCTATCAATTTCACTGGTAGTTATGCTCACAGAAAGAACTCAGAACATTCTCATATGAAATGCTCTCAGCTTATATAAATTTAAAACAGACTGGAAACACAACTTTACATGGAGGCTGAGTGATGGATCTCTTGACTTAGGGAATTCATGTGGGAGGACCTTGTCCCCTCCCCCACATTGTATCCATTACATAAAGAATTGTCAGTGATATGTCTCTGGATACTGAGTGGAATTCAGACTTCAAAGTTAAACAGAGGACTGAAGAGTTTTAACAATGTTTCATGAAACATGATGCATGTGGGTGTTTCCATTTAGGAGATTCAGCATAAGTGATGGAGAGAGAAAGAAGGGGTGTATTAGATTATGTTCATGTCCTGCTACACAAAGGAGAAACATTAGGAGACCAGAAAAGAGACTGTCAGGAAGTTTATCAGAACAGTGTTTAAGCAGCAGGATTTCTGAAGCCACACATCAGGTTTGTGAGCATAGACGTTTTGCAGTGCAGACATCTGGGTTAGATGACTGCTCCAATGGCTTGGTTAGCGAATTGTCCTAGTTTATATGCAGCTGACTTAATTTGTCTATTTGAGCAAAAATTGTACTCTATTCCTATGAGAATTTTGGCAATAAGGAAATGACACAATATTTAATACTGTGTGTTTCAGGCAGTGGCAAATCACATGTGAAGTCTGATCAAGCAGAAGGGATGCCAAGAATGGGTCTGTACTTATCCAGAGCTGCTAACATACCAGCTAGCAATGCCAGCTGCTGTTTGGACTGGTTATTACTTCCCAAAGGGATACATTTGACTACATTATTTAATTAAAAACATTGCCACCGGAAATCAGAATGTGGAATAAACTGCAACGAACTGCACCAGCTTTAATTTTGAATAATTTAAAATATCTAGTACTGGTGTACAAGAGGAGGAAAGGAAGAGTATTGAGTTCAATCTCTCTTGTTCTTCATGATATATAATTCCTGATTCATACAGTAAGAGTCTTTCCTACTCTTCTCCAAGAACAGATATATATTTTTAGACAGATAGTTTTCAGGTTGATTTTTACATGTTGAGAACAGAGAAAAATAAATCTTGGAAGAACAAAGTTGCTCATCCTCCATCATTCTAAACCCAGAAGCACTCACCAGAGGAAGGTTTCTATGCTCAACATGAAAAGAAACATTCTTCATTCAGGTCCTGATCACTAGAACTTAATGCAGAGTGTTTGTTGCTTTTCTTGGAAAAGATTTTGACATAAATATAATTATAGGAAATAATAACAAAGATCTATGAAAGAAAGATTTAGTTGCCTCAGTTTTAACTAAAAGGGAATCAAAACTGAAGATGCCCAAAATGTGGGAAAGGACACTGTTGTGGTCAGCTTTCTAGTTGCTGCACAGAAAGAACCCGAGCAAAAGTGGCTTGTGGAGGAACTGGTTTATTAGGCTTACAGACTCAAGGTGAGACTCTATCCTGGCAGGGAAAACGATGGCATGAGCAGAGGGGTGGACATCACCTCTGCCACAGCACTGCAAACAGCGGCAGGAAGGTGTGCCAAACACTGGCAAGGGGAAGCTGGCTTATAACCCCAAAGCCCCCTCCCCCAACAACACAGCTTCATCGAGGTTGTAAAACCCAACTGCCATCAGCTGAGGATCGATCTATCAGAACCCATCATTTGTTTGTGGGGGACACCTGGATCAAGCCATCACAGACACAACAGTATTTAACTAGTTCTACTTAGGTTTCTGTAAATACCAGTGACAATATAATTAATGAGGTAAAGCATATTTGTTTTCTTTGCCAGAAAATCAAAATTATATATGTGCCATTGTCAATATATATTAAACAATGCTTTTGAATGAAGAGAAATTTAATTTAGTGTTCTCAGGTGATAATTTTCATGCCACCTATGATGCTATTTATTTATTGACTTATTATCTTTGGTTGAGATATATGTTGTTTATTGTTATCATTATTATGACAAAATACTTGCCAGCATTAACTAAAGGAGAGGATATTTTTTTATTATTATCACAGTTTAAGAGATGCTCAGTCCATCAGGTGGGAAGGTGTGGCAGTGGAAGCAGCTCAGACCATAGTGGAGGAAGTCTGCTTCAGGAAAATTCACATAGCACAGACCAGGAAGCTAAGAGCTTGGGCCAGAGCAAGGGCTGGAACGAGGTGCAGGTCTAATGCTCAGTGTCTCACCACGGTGACATATTTCCTTCAGCCAGGTAGGCCACACAGCCTTAAAACAGTATTATAAGCTAGGGACCAACTACTAAAATAAACGATCCTGTTCCATACTGATACAACTGCGAAAATTATAATCATCACAGAAGGAAATAAATATAGTATAGTTTTTCAGTTGCCACTAGCACAGTTTAGAAAAAACTAAGGGAACTAAGTCAAGACTCAACTCAATTTCATTTATATTTTTAAAAAACATATTGGTTTACTGACTGAGAGAGGGGTGCTTGCCAAGGACTCTTGTTAATGCAAGTGAACTGGATTTATGTGGATATTGGGGGACTGAATCTAGTCTGGCAAGCTTTGCAAGCAAGTGCCTTTAAGTGCTGAGCCATCTCCTCATTCCTCATTTTCATTTTAATTTATAGGCTATGTGTATAAAACAAAGATAAAATGCTATCCTGAAATATGTCAATATATTTAATGCTCTATCATATATTTATATTAGTATTATAAACAAAATTTTATTTTTTATAAGAATGGTGAAATTCTTTAGACTCCAGATGGTAGCCTACCATTTTGGCAATGTTCTTCTAATCTAGTTTGCTGCAGAAGCCTTAAAAAGACTGAGTAATTTTCTTTTCTAGCACATACTAGAAGCAACTTTACCTTAGGACAAAATACTTTGCAGAAGCTAGGAGTCATCTCAAAAAGACACAAAGAGAAACCTATTTTCATCATTGTGTCATAAAGTCATTAGTCATCATCATAATTATCAGGTTTGGGTGTGGAAACATCCATGTGTTGTCACTGGAAGAAGAATCTACATCTGTTTTAAAATAACATAAATATTGAAGCATGTTAGAAAGTGGCCCATTCAAACTTCAACTATAGAGGATGAATGTCTACCATTCTAAATGATGGCTTTGTATTATTTGTGGAAATAATTTACTACATAAAAAGTACTTAAATGCCACTAACTTTCTTTAACATTACAACAGTTATATTATATGCTACAGCTTCACAACACATTTCATTAACCTTGCATGTTTTGCTTAATTTAAATATTAGTTACATTTGAACAAACAAAACCTTGCAATCCATTCTTGCAAGTTAGTCACTAATAAAAGGAGACGAGAGCATGAAACTCCAACAAGAATGTTTAATGGAATACAAATATCCAATCTAGAAACTCTAATAAAAATATCCCTTCTTTGGGTGAAGGCTCTTGGCTATTACACAGAAACAATCATATGTGTCTCCCTTCACAACGCATTATAGATCAGACTCAAAATCTTCTCTTCCACAAAATGGCACAAGAATAGATTTCAATTATCATGTCATACTGATTTTCCTTGCCTGTCAAAAAAAAATCCTCCATACACATGAAACTGAAGGTTGTCAGCCTGAGCTCATTTACAGAACTTTTAAGGACTATTGATTTACCAGTGTATTTCCTAATTCTCTCTTAGCTACTTGGAGAATGCCTCAGAGGCTGAATTCGATGACAGCGTAGCTGAGAATGCTGATGGGCTTAGGTAAGACCAATGTGAAGAGAAACTTCTCAAAAAATTGTCAGGATGGATTTTGTAAATTAGGTTAACATGATTGATTATACCAGGCCAACATTTCTCATGTAGCATTGAACTGAATTTTAATTACATCTTTTCTTCATTCTTTGTTGCACCTTGATACTTCTCTTTGATGTTCAGATATTAGCCTTTGGAGAAAATATGAGGTGATTTAAAAATACATTGGATCTATATCTTTGGAGACTAAAAAGTGTTTTTTTTTTACCTGAAATGATTTTATTTTTGTTTTCTTATGCTCTTAAGCAATATCAACATGTGAGCTAATGCCATACTATAAACAAATAGGCATGTTGTTGCTATATTTCTGTAGGATTTTATGTTCCAACAGACACATGTGCACTTAATTCTTTGTTAAAATAATGGCATTTCCAAAAAGAATAGTTCTTATTAGCAGCAGCAATGTGATTCCAAACACAAACATCTTTTAGCGCTGTAGTTATTGTTTACTTTAAATAATCCATTCCTGCCCTGTCTCCCCACTTACATTTTTCTATAGATGTTGCCATGATTTATCTTTGTAGGGCTAGATACAGAGTTGTGTGGCCTAAAAATGATGCAATTTTGCATTCTTCTTTCTTAAAAAATATGAGTATAAAAGAAAGCAAATATCTTATATGAGATAATAAATCATAACCAGCTTTGCATTTTTAAAAGTTGAAAACTAATCATTACACTGTCCACAGAATAATGTAACTTAGGGCTTGTTTTATTACTTAATAAACCAATATATTCTTTTTCTCCTGTCTTGGAGTCATGATCTTATTCAAATTATAATGAAATAAATTTATAACATTTCCTACAGAGATGAGAGAAAACGCAGGGATTGTTTTCCTCTAGCCTCAGTAGTGGTGAAAGTCTTAGTCCCAGCACTTGAGAGGCAGAGGTCTGAGAATTGCTCTGAGTTCAAGGCCAGCCTGGGACTAGAGTGATTTCCAGGTCAACCTGGACTAGAGTAAGACTGTACCTCAAAACAAATCAAAACAAAATAAGAAATCCCTTCTGCCTTTAGGCAGTATGAAATCTTATAAGTGCGGAAAGATGAGGGTAAAATGACCTAATAGAGAGTAGCATAGGATAAGAGACCTGTATGACAAATGCATGTTTTATGGCATCTCTTGGTCTGATTCTGTCTTTCCCACTAGATGGCATGCTTCTTAAACAGTATCATTTAATAAAAGTCCATTGCTGTATTTCCAGTACTCATTACTGGGGTAGTAACTTCTCCATATCTAGAACTGTTTATGAAGGTGCTGGAGGATTTGCTAAATACTGCTGAGGGAACTTTACACTGAACATTCCTCTAGTAGTACCAGAGGTCTGTGTCTCATGTGCATCCTAGGTGAGAAACACTTGGGAAGATATGCTATGCTCTTTACTGAGAAGAAGCACAGGTAACGGATGTTGAGACAGAAAACTGGGTATATCTTCGCAATCTCAAGTTTCAGGTTCTGCCCCTACTAAAAGTAGCAAAATTAATAAATGGATGGTAGTGTCACCATAAACTTAAGTGAATTAATATCATACCAATAGAAGCTACTAGGTATTCAAAATTTTTCATTTATGATCACTCAATATATTATTCACTGGTAAATCTGATGAGCTTAATATTTTATCTTATGTGAGTTTTAGTTAATAACTACTTTTCAATTTTACAAATCTATTACAACTATAATGGTGATCTTTAAAGTGTAAATAAGCTTCCTAGCAGAAGGTGAATGAAAAAAACTAAAATATTTCAATTGTGGGTTATGGCATTTAACAAACTAAAATACAACACATTTTTAAAAATTCTTCTTAGATTCATCTAACATTATTGATGGTCTTAAGATCTCAATTACTGTAAGCTGTTTCTTGTCAGGCCAGCTGCAAAGAGTGGTTTTGTTTACCTACATATATTCCCTGTGGTCAGAAGCTTAATGCTGACACTCAGCAAGAGAGAAAGAGTTTGTAGAGGGAATTGACTCACACTGTGATTTATAATAAAAGGAACCTTTGGTAAGAAATTTTATCTGAGAGTTAAGAACTCCTTTGAGATTCTTCACCATCAGCTCAGCATGGTGCTATTATGTTGTTATTGAGACACTTAAACTTTTGTTTTCTTATCCCTTCCAGAAGAATCAGTGGCCTAAAATTACTGCAGAGAAAAGCTGCATCAAGGTTGAGTACTGACTGTTTTAAGTATTAGTTAGCCACTTATGACACATGTATTAAACTTTCCTGAAGAATTAATTTAAATATGGTAGGTGACTTAGGAATTTTCCAAAAATCGGATCTACACACCTTTTCCTACTGTCAATGATGTCATTGTAAAGCTATTTTGGAATGTCTGCCAACTTATATTTCTCTGAAAACAGACATAGGGGGTAATTTCTTGATAATTTTCTAGCTCTTTTGACCAAACTTTTCTTAAGGCCTGATGGTATTTCTGTTATTGAATTTCATGAACCTAAACTTATAGAACACTCCAAAAATACAAAATTTATTTTTGTACTAACATACATTCAAATTATTTTTGTTGTGTTTAATCAATAACACCTAATTTACAAAAGAAAATAAGCATCTATAATTTTACTAAGTCCATAATTGGGCTGGGGAGATAGGTCAGCAGTTAAAGGCACTTGCTTGCAAAGACTTCTGGCCCAGAATTTGTTCTCCAATACCCACATAAAGCCAGATGCACAAAGTGACACATGAATTTGCTATTTGTTTGCAGCAGCAAGAGGACCTGTGAGTGGCCTTTCTCTTTCTTCCTCTTTCTCCTTCTCTCTCTTGCAAATAAATTAAAAAAATTTTTTAAAATAAGTCCATAATTTAAAGATGTATGTGCAGATACATATGATGCAGTTTTATATAGCAATTAGCTTATATTCAACACCAACATCAAGGGTACTTATGAATGACTGTGTTTAGGAGTATTTATTTCTGATATTTAACTTAGAGTTGAGAAGCTGAAATGACTATCCTAGGAGAAGAAGAAGAGAAATCTAGGCATCCAAGTGTTCTAGAACTACAAAACAGCAGGAACTCACAGCTTGGACTGTTCCCTTGCTATGAGGTGCATGTCCTGTTCATGCTACAGTTTCAAAGGCCACACTTCACTCAGCAGAATCTCACAGGGAAATTCCACCTTCCCCCATAGTGTTCTTCATTCTAATACCCTCCTCAATTCAGCCCACTTGTTTAGCTAAAAAGTCTTTGCTTCATGAAGCCTCTGCTAAAACAAAAACAAGGAAAAACTTTTATTGCACAGCTCATATCCATCTCATTACTAAATGATAAAGGATTATTTCCACAAGTATTTTCACCTTTCATTACCTCCCAGCCATCACCATCAAGAGGCAGAGCTACAAGGACTTAGTGTTTCTGCATCTACTCCTGTGCACATCTCCATCTTCCTACTATAATTTTCACAAAACAGTTAGAAGAAACGAATCTCTGCATGTGGATGTCCTCCTCAGATTCCTGACTATCCTTCACTGCTAACTTCACATCCCTCCTCACATATTCTGTTTCAGCTCTAATCTCCTTGCTAATTCCAAACTATCTCAAGAAGGTTTAATTTTAGAAAAGTTACAATTTCTGTATTTTTCTGTATTTTACAATTTCTGGATGAAGCAGACACTTCATCCAGACACAACTTCATATAGGCCTTTACTACACACAGATGTCTTGGAGGAGTTTAGAGATGCTGCCCATTTTACCACAGAGAAAACCCTCTCTGTCCAGAGCATTTACCCCGCCTTTCTTCACTTACTTATATGTGTGCGTTTCTCACCTTGTCTCACTAACTCAGTGCCTGAAGTAAGAAAGAGGCCTCAGAAACAACAAAGTGAAAAACAAACATAGTTTTAAATATTTTCCTTTAATTTTTTCAAGATAACTACCCCTACTTAGATTATGTTTATTTCCTTGAACTTATTTATCACACATTCCAGTGCCTTATCCGCTATAATTGTGACCATACATGAAAGGCCATAATTCTGTGGATATTCCTGTTTTCTTCCAAAGAGCTACACATGCTACATTTCATAGTAACGTTTTCATAGTAACATTTTATGGGCACGCACACAATGCTGCATGCATGTGGGGGTCAGAGGAAAGCCTCAAGGTGCCACTCTTCTCCTTTCCCCTTGTGTGAGATGACATTTCTCTTGTTCACCACTGTGAGTGGCAGAGATGCTCCATAAGTACCAGGATCCTCTTGTCTCTCTTACACACGTGTGCACCACAGCAAGTCTGGCTATACATGGGGGCTAAGGATCTGAACTCTGGGAGTTTTAATTCATTCATCTAATAAGCATGTATTCAGCAAGTGCTATGTCTGCAGTTGTTTTCTGCAACAAACATTTCCTCCTACACTTGGAGTATGTGCGTCTGAGGCTCAGCTTCATAACCAATAGTGTCCCTCTTCCTCACAATGCATTTCAGGATGGTACTTACATATTCTTCATAAGCCTCAAGGGCTGGAAGAGGAGGTGCCCTGTATCCTGGCACAGCTGGGGCTCCCCGAGCTCTAGGGGTTGGGACACCTCTTGCCACAGGGGGCACTGGGAGAGCTCCACGGGTCACTGTGGTCCCTCGAGGGGTCAGAACACCTCGTCCAGGTGGTGGGAGAGGTGGAATGGCACCTCCACGTCCCCTAGAAGAAATAAATAACATTTATATGAGAGAAAAGAATGCTTCCAACTCTACTCGGTGCCTTCATCTCTCTCTCTATTTCTCTCTCTCTGATATAAAGCATTTTGACCTCTACATGAAAATGCATTTCTATAAACACTATTACTCAGTTCTCAAGAAAACCATGTAAAATTCTTCGATATATTCTAGTATAGATTAAAGCAAACAAAAAGATAAAAAGACCCTAACTAAAATTCGACCTGGATTACATCAGAAATTTAGTTAAACAACAACAACAAAATAGTCAGAACATTGCCTGAAGTTTGGCTTGCTGGACCACTTATGAAATTGAGTGTACCCATGCCTCCTTTATGCTCAGGGTACCTGACGGCGGTGACAGGCAAAGCTATCATTTCTGAAAACTGATCTGTTTGTGCGTTAATGAAACGTGGGGGCTTTGAACACGGTGATACCATTGTGGTCCAGGTCACTTATCCCTGATATCACCATGCATGTCACTCTTGGAGTTGGCACATTCAATGACAGATATATTTTCATATGGTAACTATAGTACTCGAGAATTAGTACTTGTCAATAAAAAATAGACTAAATGCTCCCTACTGAAGTTTTTAACACAAAAGTAACTGTAGGGAAAGCATGAAATCAAATAGTTAAAGTCAACATTTTTGGTATTCTGAAGCCTTTGAAAAGGTTGAGTGTCTGTGTGAAATCTTTGGGCAAATGCATGGCTATTTCACTTTTTATTATGTCTGAAAGGTTGGCTTCCAGAAAGCAGTGCTTTCAGAAGGAACACTAAGGCTCTGAAAAAATGATGATCATTGGAGTGTCAACAATCACAGGGTTTGGCTGTACTGATGTGGGGAATTCAGGTCATCTCTCCACTATGAGCAGTGGTCAACTGTCTCTTCCTTGTCTGCAGAAAAGGTTCTTTTGGAAGAGTAAGAATGCCAGAGAAGCTCTCAGAATTCTCACACAGATTATGGAGTTTATGAAAAGATAACTTATCATGAACTGATACACAAAGAACACTAGCCAAGACTGGGGGAAAATGAAGCACAAAAGACCCAGAACTGCAGTGCTAGCTGCCTATGAATACAATATTCTATATTATCATAATAATATAAAACACATCTATAAAAAAGAATATAAATGCCAAATTTACCTTCCCAGGGATTATGTTATGGTTTGAATGAGAAATGTGTTTGAATATGTGGTCCTTAGCTGGTACCACTATTTTGAGATGCTGGGAAAACTTTAAGGTGGGGAGCCTTGCTAAAGGAAATAAGTACCTGAAAACAGGTCTTGAAGTTTTATAGCCCAGTCCTGCCTTCTCTCCACTCTCTGACAATAGGCTTTTTCCATAAAATGTACTGTGTGCTCTCAAGCTAGGACCAAAAAAAAAGCCTTCCTTGAGTTACTTCTGGTGAAGTATTTGGTCACAGCCATGAGAAGAGTAACTAATAAAATCTCCGGGCATTCATTTGCTATAAGTAAATCAAACATATGTCCAGGCATTATATTGTTGTACAATATTCCTGTCCAGTTGAATATTTTACTATTTTCAGAACTGTCCATATTTTGTTAGGAAATTACATAGTGTTTACTGTGCCACAGAATAATGGTGGGTAAATATCTTAATTGCTTTTTTTCTGAATGAGTAAAATGATTTCTCAATCTATCCAATTTTCTGATTTAAAATTATTTGATGCTCACATGAAATCTAATTTTTCATTCTACATTTTATTGACTCTTGGAATGCAGCCTCAGCATACCTCCTCGGGGAAATAACTTATTATCTACTACTAATCATGTCCTTTCCCTGCATTGTTTCCTCTTCACCTCCTGGAACACATCACCTGTGCTAGAACACTGTCCTATGCCAAATCCACAGCACAAAATTCTTTCCTTTAGGTTCTCACTTCTTTATGGAATATTTTCTGCATTTAGTGCTTTACCTTATACTTATTCCTGCGTCTAATACAATCAGTATAGTTCTTTTCGCACTTCTCATACTGAGATCTCTGTGTACTGATGTGAAACTCTATTGGACTTCTCTAGATCCCAATTAACTGTGCCTCCAGAATTACATTTAACAACATGGACTGTTATCTCATCAAAGTTTCTTTGGAATTTTATCTTTTCTTCTATTTCCTTCTTCTTCCTTACCCCTGGAAAACCTTCGCTAGTTTCTAGTCTAGGATGTGCTTTTAAAACAAGAGTTTCCAATATCTATTCTCAACCATCCCTTTTTCTTTCACAGTTGCACCTACAGTGCACAATTCTTAGGATGACAATATTCCCTAGCATGATGTTACATTCTGCCTTACTTTCCTATGTCAGAAGCTGTATAACTTTCTGAATTTCACATCTAGGGATCTTTTTGAAAATTCAAAATTCCTCAGAAGTCTTTAGATTAATAAATCACACTCACTGGATTTAAAGAGCCTTCAGTACATCCGATGCACAAACTAATTTGGAAGCACAGTCCTGTGTGTATCACTGAATTAAATTTTTTGACAAGCTTGTCAAGTAGACAGTTCTCATTTACATTAAAAGATGAGAGAACATGGCTCAGAGACTATAGGTTATCTGATGAAGGTTATATTAACAATCCACAGAGCTTGGATAAATTACAACAATGATAATTGTCTTCATATAGCTTGATATTTCCCAAAATCTGTGTTTTTAGTTATACACAACTCTTAAAGTCTAGATTAAAAAGAGTTATTTTGCCTTGGTTATTTTGTCTAACATCCATGCCATAAATTCCTATAAATTTCAATCTGTACTTTGGCTCTATCTCTGTACATTCTAAATGCTGTTCATTTTTGTCAGCCTTGGGCAATGATCTTGTCTTTCATTGTTTGTCTAGCCATGAGTCTCTCTCTCCCTCTCTCCCTAGCTGTCTTTCTTCCTCGTTCCTTCCCTCTCCTTCCCACTGTTTCTCCCTCCCTCTCTAATATTCTCTCTCTGTCTTTCCCTCTCTTTGCCTTGCTTCCTTTCATCTCTCTCTCTCCCTCTTATGAATAAATATCCTTCTCCCTCTCTCATCATCCAGAGTAATAACTGAAGAGTATTCTGAGAACAATTATGACTTTTCCTCTTTTTAAAGAGCTCCATTAGTTCTAGATATTTTAGTTCTCATTATGGCACACTAAAGCCTTCAAAATCTGCCTGTAATGTTTCATTTTCTCTCTACAACTTGTAGTAGTGATAAAGTTGTCAGATACACACATTTTTCAATTAGGAAATAATTATTTATATTATGTGTAGATCAATGCTTTGTTTTCTCATATGAATTGCTGTTGAAAAATTAGGTATTTCATGTATGTTTATTGAAATGAAAATTCCTTAATCAAATAAATTTTAACAAATTATTATTAAAGTTTAAATGCTCTATGTATATTTTTGAATGACTATAATTAGAATAATTTCCTGAAGTAATAGTTTCATAAATATGTAAAAATAACATCCATTAGTTCATAATTTTCACAGCTTAAAAATCAATATAATTTTCTGTTATATGAAGCTAATTATTTATTCATTTTTACATGATTAGATGTATTTTAATTAATGCTCAGTTTTCTTTCCCTGTTGGTAATACCATTAATGCCATGAATAAAGCACTAAAAGGGAAGTTCAAATTAGAGTGTTAATTTTCTTTCAGCATCTGTTCTGAATGATATATGAAATATTAGAATACAAGAGTTTTCTATCAAAATATTCTCAAAGCAGATGTGTAAAAAGTAGATAATATACAACTCTATTTATTCAATTATTTAATAAATTTAAATTTTAGAATAAATATTTTTGAAGTTGAAATCTTACATGCCTCACTCAAATGTAGTAAATACTATGAGATATAATAAAATTTCCACCCTTCTTTGCATCTCATAAAGCAATAGGTCAAAACAATGAGGAAAGTTACTAGTACAATACCCAAGCACTCTTAAAACAAAATTTACTACTCTGATAGTTGAAAATTTTCAAAGAAGAGAAGTGAATTATTTATAAAGGACTCCATTTTCAAGGAACCTAGAAAAAATATGTGACATGAGGCATTCTAAGCATAGTTAGGTTCATCAGTTAAACTAATAAAATTGGTATTTTTGAACTACAAACATGATAATTTCATATAGTTTAGGCTATATGATAACCCATTCAAGATTACTCACAATGAAGTCACTTTAAAATCCACTGGAAACAAGGTCAGAATTCTCCAAGACTATATTCATTTAAAAGTATTTCAATAAACCGAGCATTGTGTATCTTCCTGTAACCCCAGCATTTAGGTAAAGTAGGAAGATCAGAAATTCCAGGTCATCCTCAGCTACATTTAAGTTTAAGGGCCATCTGGGATGCATGAGATTCTGCCTAAAAATAAACTAATTAAAACTTGTACCAGAATATTATGTGACACTAATTCTTATCAATAAATAAGTAGAGTAGTGTACTTTTAATTTGTAGAGCAAAAATATGAAAATAAGTGTTTGAAATTTTTCAGGTTTTCCTTTAGTTAAATTTAATTTCCAGAATGGTCACATTTTCCTACACATAGTTAATTGCTTCTCTGGTTTCTACCTGTTTTTTGCTTCTTATATAACTTTTTGAAGTATTTATCATTTAAGTATTTAAGAAGGGGTCATATTCATAGTGATTGTGAAAATATTTGAGGCATAAATTAAATCTTTAGAATATTTTAGCATTTCTTAAGGAAATACCTATGTGTTCATTGAGATATTATTCTATGTCTTTGTCCTTTATAAATTTAAAGGTCAGCTATAATAGTGAAGAGAATAATCATGCAGGCTGCATATGAAGACTGTAAGGATTTTCTTGCCTTTCTGTTGAAAGCTGGACAAATTCAGAATACTATAAAACAAATTATACAGTATAAAAGTTTTAAATTTTTTGCAAAATGAGAAAAAAACCAAGAGTCTGTCTTATCATCAAGTATTTTATAAGGTCAAATACATATGAACTTTATATACTTCAGCTATCAGTCTGAAAAAGGTGAACTTGTTGGGTTTCGTGGATGGTGACATTATACATAGTTACACACATACCTATGTATTTATATAATCTGTCTCTCATTCTTGCACTTATCTCTTTGTGTGGCAAGATTATATCAATTTAAGGACCATGAGAAACATGGATAAAATGTATTCAAAGTCCCAAAGTCCTTCTAGTTTAAAGAAGATAGAAGAGGAAAGCAAACAGTCTCAGGTTCACTGGCTTATTTTTAAATCATAAATTCTGGAGTCAAACGGTCATATGATAACAGGTAACATTCCATCTCACTCTTTTCACCTCAATTTCTCGCCTCACTTAAAAAATGTGCTGAGCTTAAATACAAGATATTTTGTGCTATTTAAGCATTTATTGTTATTTTTGTTGTTTTGTTTTTATGGTGGTGATTGTTACTGATGCTGTTCATTATCAGTTGTGATGATGACAGAAAGAGCAGGGCAGCAAAGGCCTGCCATTATCATTTGCTGACAATTAACTTAAAGTGAGAACTAATGTACCTTGAAGGAGCTGTGGCAACTATTCTGGTCCCTCTGCCTCGAATACCTCTGCCACGGCCAGAATCTTCTGAGCCATTCAAGTAAGATAATTCACGCAGTTGTTCTTGACGGATTTCATCATTGTAGTCCTAGAAGAAAGCACACACCATGATGATGTAAAATAGTGCATAGGATTCCTAGGGAAGACACACACACACACACATACACACACGCTGGTTGGTGATATAGATCAGAGGTAAAATGTTTGCCTAGCATGTGTGAGAACCTAAGTTTTATCTCAAACACTACAAAATAAACAAAAAAGAAAGAAAAAAAGTTCCATAATGTGGTAGCCAGAGCTTAATCCTTGATGGCTGTGGTGACTCACATCTGTAATCACAGCTCTCCAAAGACTCAGGTAGGAGAGTTCAAAGTCAACCTGGGCTACTGAGTTAGACTTTCTCTAGAAGGGTGAGAAGGAAGGAGGGAAGGAAGGAAGGAAAAAAAGAAAATAATTTTGTTTTCAAGAGCCTTACATAAAATCTCTAAAATGATATTAAAGAAGGTGAATGTACTTGGATTCTTACTATTATATAGAGACCTAAAGTTGTTTCTTTCATTAAAGAATTACTATGTTAGCTAGAAAAGGGTCAGTAACAGAGTAGTGCACACACTTGGAAGGTGTCTCAGTTGTGATTGTCAACATGAACATTTATGTAAAGCAGCTTCACCTGTAGATTATGGCTACATGATATGTATATAGCTCCTGGGACATAAACCAAAGAAGATGAACCTCAGGCTCAAGGTAATAAACCTGTTTTGGCATCATTAAAAAAATGGGAAATACTATGGGTTGGCTTCAAACAACTGGGAAACTGTAATTTTAACAATAAATATGATATACAATTTATAAACAAGTAATTTCCTGTATGCCTTATTTCTTAGGTTAATGGAAAGTGAGAATTTTAATGGAAAGCAAATTTCACAAGAGCAACTGGATTCAGTCAAAGGAATCTCTATGCATATAGGTCAGTCACTTTAATACTAAGTGTAGGTCTGAGTAATTATATACAGATGTCTCCTCATGCAAAAGTGTCAGTCTTGTGTCTCCTTCTAACACTCTCTCTCTCTCTCTCTCTCTTTCTCTCTCTCTCTCTCTTCCTTAGGTAGAGAAGTTAGGTAGAGAAGTTGGTATTTGAACTAATTGGCCAATCTGATTTATTATTTTTTATTATTTTGTTTAAGAGATATCTACTTGGTAGAATTAATAATGATGTAGGGGAATATAGAGCTTGATGCTAGAAATAGTTTTAGAGGTTGGGCCAACATAAATGTCATTTGAGACTCAGCTGTGAGTCTACAAATCAAGGGTATCATCTGCAGGCAGCAATGCCCATTTAGCTTTCCCAAATTGTACATCTGTGTTGCAGCACTATAAAATTAAGGAAATGCAATCAACCACATGCCTTAGCCTACAGATGGGCAGGTTTGCAGTCAAGTCTGTGAAATTTTTAGCACAGAATTTCTACTTCATTCTCTCAAAACTGCCTTGATTATAAGGAAAAGGGCTAGTCACTCCAAAGCACTTATTTTCTTATTTTTAACATTTTGCTTTCATGTTTACCCTCAGTACTTGATTATAGTGGTAATAGGCTTAACACTGCTGACAGAAGAGCTATACAGTAGAAAATTACAGTTCCTACAAGTCATGTATTATTCAATTTCTTCCTCCTAATTTTCACATTCAAGCACCAACTAACATGAAGAACAAACACATCTTTTACTTTATTGGGATCTCAATTTAATACAGAGCTTGAACCAGCCAGTCAGCCATCAAAACAAAATGTGAATCTCATGATTTCCCAATGTAATATAATTTATTCTAAAGAGATACCTATATCTTCTTCTCTGAGGAAAACCCATAATTACTAAAGTTCCTTATGAATTAGAAAAAAAAAGTGATAATATGGTATTTGCCACAGAGGGCTGAGGTAAAGATTAGGAAATTGCATATGAATTTAATGTAGGTAAAAATGAACCTTAAAGATAAATATTTCCATGTCAGAATCTGAAAGGTTAGAATAAAGATGTGGTATCAAATTGCATGAAGGTTAGAATACAGATGTGATCCTGCATTGAATCATAATAAAGTAGATGAAGGAGGAGTGACAGGAAGTGGCAGATGAGAATAAGGAGGATTGGGAAGAGAAGCAAAGTCGTCCCAGGTGACAGGATAGTTTCCTTAGAAAAGTTTCCACAACAGTGACCTGAGATTGGCCACTTAACTCACCTTATCTAAGTCCACAATAAAATGTGACAAAAACAGAATACGGAAAAGTGTTTTTTTAATGTTTGTCCTTGATGGCTGCTGTAAAGTCTAATGGTACCAGGTGGAGAAGTACAGGTCAGCTTTCTTGAACATAGGAGAGCATGTTGCCAGCCATTCCCATCACCTCATCTGAGCCCCCAGATATCTAAGCCATCCAGTCCCAGTCAAACTGCTGGAGACAAGAAAAATGCTTTGTAAATGCCAGAAATAGTTTCTCTCGGGATAAGATATAATAAACTAGTATTTTTAAGGATTATGAACTGTGCTTTGCTTTGAACAAAAGCTACTACATACAAAGGTTGTTAGTATGGAACATAGGAAACTTAAACTACCCATCTGTAACCTACTATATAGATGAGAAGAGTTCTTAGACCTACTATTGTGTCTATCTTGGGTCAGGTACAGATTTGGATGGAAGTCAATATATCTGAATGCAATACAAGAATCACAGTAGTTTGAGTTGTTCCTTAAATCTGTTTTATTTTCAGTGTCTGTAGCCATCAACCCAGTGGTACTGGAATGCAACTACTATATTCAAACTGACTAACATAAAAAAACTATTGATCTTAAAAGTATGAGTTTTAGACTATAGTCTAATTCTTTTGTTTTATGTTTCATCTGTGTGTGTTTTTGAGAAAGGGTCTCTAAAAAGGTGGACCTGGAGCCTACTCTGTAGCCCAGGCTGTCCTCAAACACATAACAATCCCTCCTACCCCAGCCATCCAAGTGCTGAGATCACAGTCACGAGGCACCACATCCAGCTGGAGGGTAATTCCTAAAGAAAAACTATTACTGTTACTACATGACAGAATTTCTTCTGAGCATAGCTAGAATGCTCTTTGAAGACATGAATCATTTTCCAGGTGACTAAAAGAATGTAGACAAGAAAATAAACTTGGCACTGACCAACAACTCCATCTGCTCTGTTCTGAAATTTTATTGCTCCCAAGTCCAAGCTACCCAAAAGTTTTTCTCAGTTCTTTACCAAAGGTGTACAAATGCTGATATAGGTCTGTTGCAGCAGATATGGGATTGCTCTGTGCTTAAAGGATTTCTTTACAACACTTTTGAACTAGATTTCAACTTCACTGCACCAAGGAAAGCTGCCACCTTTCTTTCTTGGTTACATCAAGATAGCTGTATTACATCAAGATACCTGGTTTCCCCACCTTTCTTTCTTGGTTACATCGAGATACCTGGTTTCCCCCATAACTACTTTTTTTCTGAAATAAGAGCATACTTCCTAATTAGGTTTCCTCATGTTTAATATCATTTGACATCTGCTTCTTCAAGAACTGAAACTAAAATATACAGTAGAGAAAAAAAGCAGTTCCTAAGATCACAGAGCTAAAAATTTTAGTAAATTCATTCATATTAATGATGGCTGGAGTTATTTCATTCGATATATTCTGTATTATGATTGAACTGGTATCCTGACCAGTATCCTACTTAAAATGGTTATAGATAGGATGAATATCAAACTATGAGTGATTAACAAAAAAGGCAATAATAAGGATTTTTAAGAAAAAAACTGCAAATAGCCTAGCATCCCACTTAATGAGAAAATATGAAAGATGCATGGAAGTTGACATGCACAATCACTATTTTGAATCAGGGCTCAGAACAATTTGTTTGGCACAGAACTAGAGCAGCGGTGAAAACTACTTCTTAATGTGTCTGGTCGGGGTGAGGAAAAGAATATGGACAACCAAAAGTAGCTTAAGTGTGTTCTTGTAGAAAAAGGCACAACTCTTTTTCTATAATTTCTTTTTCTTTTTTTCTTTTTGCCTTTTAGTACCAAAATCAGTTTTTAAAAATTTATTATCTGACATAATAACAAATTATTTACAATATTTTTATATATTACTTTCCCATGATCAGATAAATTCATCCTACACAATAATTTCCACAGGATTCATGAATGTTCCCTATTACCTCTCCATCAAGACCCTCCCACTGTGACTGCTTATGGTATTAATGTTACTCCCAAATAGCTGAGTAGACAGATGTTCGGATGCTCCAAGAAAGGACTTATGCTCACACTCCACTTATTTAATGTATACATATAATTTCATGGTTACATATTGTTCTGTCCATCTGTTAGGTTGGCATTTTTCCCAAACACCAATTAGGAAGATTATTTCACTTGCACTTAGGTGCCAGGTGATGATAGGCTACCCAGGGGTGTATTTAGGGACTATTATTCTGCTCAATACTCTCCACTGAGACCCCAGGGGGTCCTGATGCCACACATTTAAAACTGTGCTATGACCATTGGTAATATGTGAGTAAAGACTCAACTCTACTTACTAATGCTATGATTATCAGATAATATCACGGCAAAGTAAAATGCAGCCTGTAATGCTTGTGGGCCAAGAAGAAGAGAGCTGAGATTTCCTCAGGCCCTCCAGTTAGGTGAGGCACTGTCTAGAGTATTACTTGAGAAAACACATCTTAGTGTGTTAGTACATACACATATTCCCAGTACTTGGCCAGTCAAGACAGGTGGCTAATGAGTTCAAAACCACACTGGGCTACAAAGTGAGATCTTATATCAAAATAATAAAAGAAAGAGAAGATAAAATATTATCGTTCTTTTCAGCAAAATCATACTTGTAACTGAGTTGGAATGGGTAGGAAACTATAAGATTATCCACTACCTCAGGATACATTCAGGGTTCCTCAAACTATATTTATAGAATTGTGTCAGTTTGAGTACCTAACTCAATGTAATGAATACCTAATTCACTTAACTGGTAAAGTTAAAGAAAGAATGACTACATTGCATTCAGCAATTTTTTTTCTGGTAAACACACGTGCCTAACTGAATTCTATTCAAAAGAGGTTTTGAATTATAATATTGTAGGATATTATACCTACCTACCTACCTACACACACACACACACACACACACACACATATATATATATATATATATATATATATATATATATATATAGAGAGAGAGAGAGAGAGAGAGAGAGAAGTACACAAAAGAAACTCTTTTTAACACAGAATTGCTGCTTTTCAACAAATAACCTAATCACTTCTAAATCTTCTTGAACAACAACAACAAAAAAAAAACGATGTGATAAAGATATCCAAGAAAACCATACATAAAAAATTGTTGATAGATGCGGCTTTTGTGGATGGCCAATGGCAATACTCATATAATTACAGATTTTACCATGAACACTAAATATTCTAAACTGAATTCTCTTTGAAGCTTTCAACTCAGATAATTTGAGGATACAATTGAGTTTGAGAGATTTTCATAAAGTCATATTTTCAAAATCTATATATGTTAATGAAATCTTATTTGCTTATATTGTTTTATTTTGCTTTGAGATAGAGTCTAATGTGTTCCATGCTAGCCTCACAATCACTAAGTAACTGAAGATGGCCTTGAACTTTGGATCCTCCAACTTCTACCTCCAGAAGACTAGGATTCCATGCATAGACAATGTCACCGGTTTATGAACTGCTAGGCATTTAAGTCTATTAGACCCGCAATTTACCTACTGAGCTCATCAAAGCACCTATATAGCTTTTAAGTTTTTGATACTGATAAATCCATACAGAGAAACTTGTGCCTGTGAGGCAGAAAAGCTAGCTCTCACAAAATTACTCCTGTTATTCTTTACATTTTTTTTTATAACACAGAGTTCTGGGACACAAAACAAATTTCTAAATATTCAAATATTTGTTTAATCCTGATTTAGGATATAACTATAGGATACTTTTTGTAAATAAATATTAAAAGTAATTATAAATCAAATTTTATGATCATCATCTTTAGAAGACCAAACACTAAAAGAGTATGAGGAGTTTGAAAGTTGGTAAAGGGTAAATTAAAATATCTGTCAAGAGTTAAAAAGAATAAGAAGACAAGTAAAGACCTTGAAAAAAATTGAAAAAATGCATATATATTAAGAAAAAATTGAAAAATGCATATATATCAAGACATTTATCTCCAATACACAAATGATTCTTTAACTCACCAAGAAAAACATAACCCAATTAATACATAGATTTAATAAAAGACTTTAAAAAACATTTCACTAAAGAAGATATACAGATGGAAAATCTGCATAAGAATAGGTCTTCAACATCATATTTTCCTAGGTAGATACAAATTGAAAAATGAGACATTAGTATATATCTTCTAGAATTGGGAATGATCAGGGCATCTTACAACACCAAAAGCTAATAAGAATATAGAACATCAAGAATTCCTCATTGCTGTTGGGATAACAAAATGATACAAAGACTTTGAAATGGTAACAAATGTAAGGCATTAAAATATGTCCTGTTTGTGATTTGTTTCACATTCACCATTTAATCTCTGATGTTCCTTCAACCCCTCATCATTCATCAAGCTGAAAATCTTGTTTGGCTTCCAGTGCAGATCTCCTGGTTCCTAGCCATGCAGCGAGGGCAGGAGGGGTACCTGCCCCACGTGCTCTCCCCTCACTCACGGTGGGAGCTCTTGGTACCTCCTCTCTCCTTCTCTTAATCTAATAAAGTCTCTCTCTAACCTTACCCTCTGGTGATCTGTATTTTAATTCTTTAAATTTATATGAAAAGAATACAGTTACTCTAAGTTTTAAGGTGCGTTGTGACTAGCTAAAAACCCCAAGTTAACCTTTACAGAAAGAGGCTATCTGCAAGCTCAGGAGGACCCAGCAGAGTCCAACAATATTAACAATTAATCTCAGATTTCTCGCTTCTAAAACTTGAAAAATACATTTCTATGTTTCTGCCAGCCAAACTACAGTATTTTGTTATAGCAACAAGAGCTGGCCAGGATAAACTGTATGCAGTTGATCCATCTTAGTCTACATTGTCTGCATAAGAACAAAAGATAAAGCAATTCATACAGATAAAGAATATAGATAAAGAATTTCATATGGCCATTGTTAATGCTACTGTTGGTTTGGTGTGCACATGTGTTTCATTTGTGAAGCAGGCGTCTTAGCTACTTCCTATACAGCTGAGACCATATGTCTTAGTTGAATTTTGATTCTTTGTATGTGGCATTAGAGCAAATTCATCTGCCGTACAATATGTTATTTTAAATCTGCAATTGGTAATAAATAAGGGCTAACCCCACTTTACCAAATATGATGCCAATTCAAACAATAGAGGGAGACTTGAAGTGCCCATAAACTATTTTTTACACTAGCATTGCAAACATACATATTTTTGAGTGTTGTCTGATTACAATTAGAAAGAAAACAATAACTGTAGAAAATGAACCAGGTTAGTAGAAAATTTTAATACATTAGGAGACTGAAGTTTAGACAGGAAGTATCATCAAAATATTTTCAAAATCTCAATGATTTTATTGATGTGTGTGTGCATATTAGGAAATATGTGACATAAATCAAAGTTGTAGGATATTAAAAATTGCTTTTAAATGCACTGACCATTTCTAGTATTTGTTTTCAAAAATGTTAAATTAGATGCAAGTGTTCTTTTTCAGAAAGGAAATGATAACAGTAATAGGAAGCTTTAGGTTTTGTACATTTTTCTTTTCTCTCTTTTCTATATCTATTCAGCTATTATTAATGGGCATCTAGGCTGATTCAATTTAATAACTACTGTGAATAAAAATGCAATAGACATGGATGAGCAAGTATTTCTGTAGTAAAGTGTAGAGTCCCTAGAGGATATGCCCAAGAGTAGTATGAGAAAACATATGGTAGATCTACTTTTATCCTTTTGAGAAATCTCCACAGTGCTTTCCACAAGAGCTGCACCACTTTACACTTCCAGGTACGTGAATAAGGATTCCTCTTCCCTCTGAGCCTCACTACCATCTGTTGTCCTTTATTTTTTAAACATTTCATTGACAAGTTCCATACATATAAATAATATACCATGAATATAATTCCCTTCCACCACCCTCCCTTTCCCCCCTCCACTGAATCGCTTCTTTCCAACCAGTCTCTCTTCTATTTTGAGGATAGCTGGTCTGTATTCTAACAAGGGTGAAAAAAACACAAAGTAGTTTTGGGTTGTTGTTTGATTTTTTAGGGCACCCTGACTATGGGTATTTTCTTTAATATATATATATATATACATATATATATATATATATATATATATAGTTGCAGAAAGAGAGAGAGAGAGAGAGAGAGAGAGAGAGAGAGAGAGAGAGAGAGAGAGAGAGAGAGATTGAGAATGGGCATGCCAGGGCCTCCAGGCACAGCAAACAAACTCCAGATACATGCTGCTTTGTGCATCTGGTTTTATGTGGATACTGGGGAATCAAACTTATGTGTTAGGTTTTGCAGGTGAGCTCTTTAAAGGCTGAGCAATCTCTCCAGCCCCATAATGTAGTTTTAATTTGCATTTCTCTAATGGCTAAAGATATTTATTAGTTTAAGAAAATATTTATTAGCTATTTGTATTTCACTTTCATGAAAGAGGCAGGCAGAAAAGAGAAAGAGAGAGTTGTGTGCATGTTTGGGTAAATTCTCCTGGTGGGGAGGGGAGTGGGTCATGCTGCTCTATGAAGCTATTTATTGTTACAGAAAACCTATGGATCCATTGTGGGATACCCACCAGTGAGTGGTTGGTCAAGGAGGCCTCTATGCTTCCCCAAACAATATAGGCTACTGCCAAGGCTCTTACTTGCCCCCTAGAAGTAGATGGTTAAGACCCTGTTGCTGAAGACTGCACATCTGTTAGTTGTACAAAACTAAGTAATCAAACTAAACTGAGCTGGAAGCTTCCTCCCTGCTGATTTGCTATCAACATTCTTACCCAAGGTGAAATGTTCATTGAACCTCTTTTCTATTTTTCCTGTGTGTATGCAAAACTAGCAATAAGGTAGAAGGAAGATACTAGCTGAGAGCATCCAGAGAGCAAAGGCATGAGTTACTGGGGCCCAGAAATTTCTATGTAGAACTTTCAATACTGGAATAGAAATTGTGTCTATTGTTCTGCATATGTGTAACATTTCCCTCAGTGAAACTGTTGTTCTCAATTCTGCTAAATATTCAACTTTATTTCTATGTTGCACATAACATTTTAAGGTTAAATGGACACCATGTCTCTTGTGATGCAACTTAGTGAAATCTATACATTTTAGTTTTATTATGGAAAAATAATTTTATATAAATATAAAGTAATACTAATAATTTATGCTAAATTAATTAACTTTCACAAAAGGCATAGATGAAATTCAAAAGCTAGACACATTTATGAAACAAAATTTAATTGCATAAAACTTCCAAGAATAATAATCTTAAAATATTGATTTAATATTGTTTATTATAGTTAACTTACAGATCCTCAATTCTGCTTTATATCTTCCTTGTTCAGAAGTAAGCTGGGTGTGATTCCTTTCCAATCCATGCTATGAATTTTTATCCATCTTTGTTCTTTTATGCTTACACACTGAGTAATGGGAAACCAAATACTCTTACCTTTTAGCAATCTGCTGCTTTCAGTAAAAGATTTGGCTATATTGACACATATAAGCATGTGCACACATCTTACCTGTTCTTTGCTTGCTCCCACTCCCTTACTTTCCCTTCATTAGATTATGATTTTTTAATCTTTATTCCTTTTGAAAACATTCATAAATTAATTGTTCTATTATATTCTTTTTTTTTCTTTTTCGTTTTTTCAAGGTAGGTCTCACTCTAGCCCAAGTTGTTCTGGAATTCACTATATATCCTCAAGCTGGTCTTGAACCCACAGCAATCGCAGTGATCCTCCTACCACAGGCCTCCTAAGTACTGCAATTAAAGGTGTGCACCACCACACTCAGGCTCTATTATATTCTTTAAACATGCAAAGTGACTTCAGGATAGTTTAACATTAATCTTTATGTTGCTCATAGAGATTGCTCTCTAGTCCTCCCTTTTCTTATATATGTGTTTTTTCCTTTGGATGATCACCCTACTATTGTTTCATTTTTGTTCCATTCCACACCTTGCTCTGCAGTGTTACCAATCTCAGGATTACTTTATAATTCATAATTACTGAGATTTGATGATTATGCTTTCTCAAGTTTAGCATACACAAAATGTCTTGAGTTTCACCATTTAATTTTATGCTTGTTTTCCAATGGACTAAACTGTATCTTTTGCAGATCTTTCAGTGAAGAATTACAGCTGGTAAACTTTTAGTTTATAAATATGAAAGCTATCATTATTTATCCATAAATTTGGTTTGATGAGCCATAAGGATAGTGATTATTTTTGTCAGAGCTTGAAAATATTACTACTTTATTTTCTTTTGGTTTCCAATAAATTTTATATTGATTAAAAATTAAATTTTTAATTCTGGAGGTTAGAGAGATAACTTGGAGAGTACACTTGCCACTCAATTCTGGAGTCCCAAGTTTAGATCCTCACCACCCTTGGAAATGCCAGGAGTGGCAGTGCTACCTGTAATGCCAGCAAAGGAAGGTAAAGATGCCAAGATCAAATTGGCACACTCCTGGTTCAAGGATAGAACACGTCTTAAAATAAATAAGGTGGAAAGTGATCAAAGAAGACACTCGAGTCATCCTATGTCTCTGCATGTACAAATGTTCATGAACAGTTGCACACACGTGTGTCCATACATGTATGAACATGCATACACACATGTATGTGCACACAAAAATCATATTTCTTTGTGAATTGTTTTTCTTCTAAAAACATTTAAGGAACCAAGTACAAGGGCTCGAGATTGCCTGATTCGCCCTGAGTTTGATCCTTAACACTCATATATGCATGCCTGTAAACCCAGTCCTGTGGGAATCAGAGAGCAGAGAAGCAGGGCTTGCTTGCTGACCAGTCTTGGCCAAAATTCAGCAGCTCCGGGTTCAGTGAGAGACTCCTCTTAAATAAACACAGGGATGACCAATAAAAGAGACTCCTGACATTCTCTGCTGGCTTTTCGGCATGTGCACAGAAGTCATGAACATCTTCACTTACATGTGATACATTCTATGCAACACACACACACACACACACACACACACACACACAGAGAGAGAGAGAGAGAGAGAGAGAGAGAGAGAGAGAGAGAGAGAGAGAGAGAAAACACGCTACACAAACACATGCCAAATCACTAAAATAATGGTTGATTAAATATTTACCAATTTAGAAAACATTTAACAATATTATTTTTCTTTGGTGGGCCAGACTTAATGTGTTCTTAGTTTTGAAAAATTTTAATAAACTATGTATTCAAGTCATATCCTTTCCTCATTGTCTTTACTTATTGAACTCATACTGGGCAGGTAAAGGAACTTCTTCCTCACTCTTAGATTTTCTTATCTTTTGATGGAAATCAACTTCAATCCATCTCTGGGAACATTACTATTTTCTTGGTTTTATTTGGGCTGTCTTTTTTTCTTTTTTTTTCTTTTGACCTGTCTTTCTTTAGCCTATATGATTGTAATTTATATTAATAGTTTTATAATTTAAATTTTGTATTTTGGGCTTTGTTAGTGTGCCTGTTCATGTGTTAGTGTGGGCTTATACACACCACAGCTTATTATGGCATTTAGAGGATTACTTAGTGGATGGTCCTTGCCTCACACCTTTTTTGAAGCAGGGTCTCTTGTTCACCAATACATTTGCAAGGCTAGCTGGCCCATGAGCTTCCAGAGGTTTCTCCTGTCTTTACCCCAGTGTTATAACTCATATGCTGGGATTACAGACATGTGCTACAATGTCCAGTTTTATGATGGTTCTGGGCATCTGAACTCAAACACTCATATTTGCTCGGTAAACTGTTTATCCATTAACTGATCTTTCCAGCCTTCAAAAGCATTATTTTTTTCTCACGATATCACCCTATAAATTGTATCTCTTCTTTTTTCCACTTGATCACTGTGCAGTTAGCTTTCTCATTAGGCAGCTTATAGGGGGAAAGGGTTTATTTTGGCTTATAGTCTTGAGGGTAGGTTCCCTGGATGGCATAAAAAATGATGGCATGCACAGAGGATGGACATCACCTCCTGGCCAACATCAGATGGACAACAGTAAAAGGAAAGTGTGCCCAACACTACTGGCACTGGGAAGCAGGCTATAATACCCATAAACCCACCCCCAACAACACATCCTCAACAAGATTCTAATTTCCAGATTGCCATCAGATGGTGACCAAGTATTCAAAACACATCAGTTTATGGGGAACACCTGAATCAAAACACCGCAATCACTTTGAAGATGTGTATTTTATAGTCTCTTTGATACTTTACAAGATCTTTGGTTCTTTATCTTATTCTATTCAACATTAAGGCATGGGGTCAGTGGGTTTCCTATTATATCATGATTTTTTAATATTTATTATTGCCTTGCTTTTTATATACCTTGAGCTTATTGTGGGATTTTATTAATATCTTCTTTGGCAGTCACTTCTATATTATACAGAAGTTTTGGTCCCATACCTATGCTAGTGAGTGACTGTCCTTCTGCTTTTGTAATCCCTGCTTTGTTCAAGTGAATAGGCATGTTCCATTGGAACTTCCTTTTTCTGTAGTTAGACAAAGAATGGAATCCCCAGGGCAGTAAGAAAATACACGGTTATTACAGTTTCTATTGTGATGTCCAAATAGAACTGAGGCCCATCCTGAAGTACGCTTAACTTTTTCCCATTATTTACCTGGGTCTACTTGTAAATACTGCCGAAAAGTTCCTGTGTGTCTCATACTGGAAGATTTCAATTTCTTTTTTTCACTTTTAATTACTACTTACTTTTCAACCAGTAATTTTTATGTCAGTGTGAGCTGTTTCTCAATCCCATATAATTTTCAACATCTGGGTCAGAAGTATCTGGTGTACTTTCCCAGCATCCAACAATCAATTCAAATCAAAATCCATTTATCAATTATCTTGTGTGTCACACAATAGTGTTTAGGAATTAATGTAAGTATAAGTTTTATTATCTCCCTACAAGAAGTTTGTTTGATTGTGATTTGTATGACACAAAGCACATTAAGATGCAATAAAAACATAATGAGGTGTTCAGATAATATTTTTGCGCACACATCCCAGGTCCTCAGCAGTGAGGGAATGAGGAGAAACAAACTAACTGAAGAGTTCAATTCCAAACTGCCTCAAACAAATAGGTTTTAGGAAAGCTATCAGGTTATGAGAAGAGGCTTACTCAAAAGAATTTGAAAAGTTATGGAGATAAGGATGATCCAAGCGTACTGAGAGGGATATGATGATTATTGCCCAGGCTTGGACAGTTCAGATTTATTGAAGAACAAACTCTAAAGTATTTTATGAGCTTGAACTTTAATGCTGAGGGTATTTAGTAAGAATATTGTGATATGAAGTTGATTTGAGAAGTCTAACTTGGCAGAGTTTTGTATCATGGCATGGGAGACAGCAAGGAAGACAAGTAGATGCAAGTTCCAAAGACTCCTGTTCTTTATCATCAGTGGTTTTCAACTGGAGGCTGATTGTCATGCTGTATCTGCTATGCAGAACTATAAGTATGGCTCCAAGCAAATCTCTGCATTCAATTTATTTTTGTAAACTAGAGAAGTTTCTTGCAATAGCATACTCTGCGAATAAAGTTGGGGGCTCAGCATGGCAGTCACTTGCTACATAACATGTTCTAAACCCTTTCAACTACAGGCTTTCATAGTAATGTTGAAGGCAGTGGTAAAGAAAAAAAAAGTATAGTGATACAGTCCTGCTCTGCCTTTCAGATTTATATATGGAAAGCTTTCAATAAGAACATCCCTGTCTCTCCATCCACCCATTGCAGCATGGATGGTTTAGCTCATTTGGGAGAAAGGGAGGCCGTTAACCCTCTACATTGTGAAATGATAGGGCTTAGTGTTCCTGTGACCTGCAAGTTTTTAAAGGTAACAAACAGAACAACATGCTCTATCAAACAGGACTTAAGTTGAAATGCTGAAATTAATTTGATTTAACCTGTAAGGAATATTGAACAGTTATGGAGATCTAGTATATTCTATAACTTAAATGAAATTCATTTCTTTTTACAAGAACATGTTATGACAGTGAGAAACAACATACATTTTAAAAACAAATTTGCCAAGATTGCTACTTTTTAACTATAAAGTACTCTTTTAATATAAGTTAATTTTACAGTATTTGAACATCTTCCCACATAGTTCATGTTCTATTCAAGAGCTTTATGTTTCCCCAGTTAAGTTGTAAAACGCACAGCTTTATATTGGTTATGCCTTGATAAATTGTACATATATATTTATCTGAATCTATTTTTAATTTAGAATCATTTGCAATTTTATTTACATATTTATGTTCACAGGTAATATGGTTTTATGGATATTTGTGTGAATTTTTCTATATAAAAGTAACATTTTATTTATATTTTATTATCTAATAGAAATATTCTCTAGTATTTTCCTGGATCAATTATAACTTATCAAAGCAAAACAATGATTTTTATCTACAATTCTACCATGTTTTTGGAGCTTATCCAGAAATCAGATATAATACTTTGTATGGTCCTATTTTTCTTGAGTCTGCAAAATGAGCTTATCAATATATTTAAAGACAGTGTGTAGTATTCTCTCACCTTGGAAAATTCTGAAAGATTGTTGTCAATGATCTTCCAGACAAATGAAAATCAGAATCAACTGAAAGGTAGGCAATTATGTGACTGAAAGTCCTGTATGCTGGACAGCGGCAGTATTGGTAAGCTTCTCAGGTGATTACTGACATACTGTCTGAAATTACTTTCTTGGTGAAAATGCTATTTTGTTTCATCTTAATTCTCTTCACACAGATACAGTACTTTCAGGGAGTATTGTATATTGACTTGAGGTTGAAAAGTAAGTGCTGATGTTGAAAATCTGATATAAATGACTGTATAGTAATACTACTGATGTCACCAACTTCTGTATGAAACAGATGCTAGCAAGCAAATTT
>PVHP010009338.1:0-50535 GCA_004024765.1 Zapus hudsonius | reverse complement strand
TGAAGCTGATGTAAGATTTCATTTGAAAAGGAATTTCTACCGCTGAAAACTGAACATCACTGCTTCTGAAAGTTGAATCCAGGACCTACTGAGCCATACTCCGCTCTCTCCTAGTGAAAGGTTGTCACTAACCAGACAAAGTGCAGTAAGTTTCCCATCGTACATAGTGATATAGTGCAAGATGTTGGTAACTGTATTAGAACAAGATTATGGAAACATTCACATTCAATAAATTTTATAATATAGAAATTAATTTGGTTCCTTTTTGTACTTCTGAGACTGGTGAAAACAGGTTTTAAAAGTTGTTTTTTAAGAGAATGTGAGGTTTCCGGTCAGTCTACTTCTTCCCTGGCAGACCTTTCCTTCCATAAAGAGAACCGATTTCTCCCTTCTACTGGCAGATATAGAAGAGTCAAAGAAAATGAGGCTTCTTGCTCGCTTCCATCTTCAATAATTTTTTAAAAAATATTTTATTTATTTGAGAGAGAAAAAGAGAGAGATGCAGACAGAGACAGAGAGAGAATATGGGCACACCAGGGCCTACAAGCCACTGTAAATGAACTCCAGACACATGTGCCCTCTTGTGCATCTGGCTGTATATGGGCACTGGGGAATCGAACGCTGGTCCTTCTGCATTGTAGGCAAATGCCTTAATCGCTAAGCCATCTCTTCAGCCCCCATCTTCAATAATTTTGAGCCTAGTGAGCCCCCTTACATGTCAGAATAGGATCTCTAAAGAACATACCAGGAAACATGGACACACTGACACTATGAAATGGAAGAACTGATCCTGACACAGACCATTTGCTCATCTTTCTCCTAGATACAACGTAAAGGACTGGGGCTCCAGCTCCAGGACTGGAAAAAAAAAAAAGAAAATAAAAAAATAACTTAAATGAAACAAGGGAAGATGGGTGCATTAATGACAAGTTCACTTAACAGTTCAGTTTTTCAAGAATCCAAATCTGCCTCTTAGCTAAGATTTTATTTTATTATTTTTTTTTTTTTGAGGTAGGGTCTCACTCTAGCCCAGGCTGACCTGGAATTCACTCTGTAGTCTCAGGATGGCCTTATACTCACAGAAATCCTCCTACCTCTGCCTCCCAAGTGCTGGGACTAAAGGCGTGTACCACCATGCCTGGCAAGAATTTTTTTTTTTAAAGATTTATTTATTTGTTAGAGAAAAAGAGAGAGAATGGATGAGATTATGGGTAACCCAGGGCCTCTTGCTGCTGCAAATGAACTCCAGCTGCATGTGTGCATCTGGCTTTATGTGGATCCTGGGGAATTGAACCCAGGCCAGTAGGCTTTGCAAGCAAGCATCTTTAACCACTGGACCATCTCTCCAGCCCTATTTTTCTATTTTGAAAGATAAAGAAAATATAATATGCAAGAGATTAACCACTATTTACTGTGCAGTCCTTGAAAGACATTTACAAGCCACCGATAGAGACTTAGATGTGTCATTATTAACAGAAAATCTGTGTGTTTTATAATAAAAATCATGTTTATTACCTGTTCATAATTTAAACGTTGAATTTCTGAAATTTCTTTTGGCTTTGCCTCAAGCATGTAATCACCTGTAAAAAGAAATTATGAATTGCCTTTGTGAATATTTTTTTGCTTATAAAAGATTTCAATGATATAATTTTAAACACCATAGCAATAGGTGGCTTCTAGAGTTAACTGAGCCTCAGTCCCACCCCAAGTCAGCATTTTTTAAAAAATATTTTATTTATTCATTTTCAAGCAGAGAGATACAGAGAGAGAGAGAGAGAAAGAGAGAGAGAGAGAGAGAGAGAGAGAGAATGAGAGAGAGAATACACCAGGGCCACCAACTTGTGGGTGTGGCTTATGTGGGTCCTGGGGAACTGAACCCAGGGCTCGGGACACGCTCAGCAGTTTCAAAAACTGTTTTGAGCCCAGGTTGCCTTGAACTCAAAATCCTTCTATCTCAGTCTCTCAAGTAGCTAGGATTATAGGTCTGTGCCACTAGGCCTCGACTGAGAGAGAGAGAGAGAGAGGAGAGAGAGAGAGTACCTTAACCACTAAGCAATCTCTCCAGCCCTGAAAGTTATTTCTCACTGAGAGGACATTTTCTGTGATACGTGTCATATTTTTCCCATATTATTTTTTGACTCTCTGTGTGTGTGGTCTATGTTTTGCTCTATGGAAATGTCTGTAACAGCTTCTTGGTAAGGTGGCATGAAAGATCTTCCCTTTGGAACAATTCACAAATATTCACATGTGCTTTCTTTGTGTAACTTTATGCTTGTCTGTGTCTGTGTGGTGTGTGTGCATGTATTTTCATACATGTGTGGGTACACATGTGTGTGTGAAGGCCAGGGGTTGACTTAGGGGAGTTTTCCTCAGTTGCTCTCCACCTTCCCCCCCCCCCCTTATCACATACATTTATTTTAGATTAGAGTCAGTTCAGAGGATTTGGGAAAGAGATAGGGGAAACAGCCCAACCACCACACTCAGCCACCAGTGTGGGGAGAAAACATGGAGAGTTTAACAGAATTTATGCTGTTCAGCTAAACAAGCAGAAAGGGGAAAGATGAGAAGGAAAGATTCATCCACCTGATTCTTTGAGGATCTCTCACCTGGAGCTCATGGATTCAGCTAGACTAGCTAGTCACTGAGCCCAGGGAGTCTGTCTGTACCTCCCCAGTGCTGGGATTACAGGTGTGAACTATGATCCCCAGCATTTTCCATAGGTGCTGGGGACTCGAACTCAGGACCTTAGGCTTGCATGGTAAGCACTTTACTGACTGAGCCATCTCTCCAGGCCTCGCTTGTCTCCTTTTAGTGTTCATTTCTTTCATTTAGCTGCAATTTATTTTGATAGAAACAGTAAGGTATAGCTTCTTTTTTTTATTCTTGAGTTCTCAAAATAGTTATTGCTTATGTATTTTTAATTTTTATTCAATTTTATAGAAATTATAACATGTTTTATATACTCTTTTATCCCCTCATTCTAGCTCCCATCATCCTGGAGGCCCTCCTCAGTGGGGTTATGGTATTCACTGTGGGTCATGATGGCCTCAGTCAGTCCCTGTGGGGCAGCAAGAGACTGTGCCTCAGGGTCTTCCTACCCACTCTGTGGCTTTCTTTCTTTCTTTCTGCCCCCTCTTCCATAATGTATGGAACTAGCTTCTTAACACAAACATCTAACAAGTTGATAAAGTTTCTTTACTACAGCCTTTTTAAAAAATTTATTCATTTTCAAGTAGAGAGATACAGAGAGAGAGAGAGAGAGAGAGAGAGAGAGAGAGAGAGAGAGAGAGAGAGAGAGAGAGAGAGCGCTAGAGATAGGGAGAGCACACCAGGGCCACTACCTTGTGGGTCTGGCTTATGTGGGTACGTACTGGGGAATTGAACTAGGAGCCTTAGGCACTGGAGGCAAATGCCTTAATCACTGAACCATCTCTCCAGGTCAACAGCCTTTACTTTTTAATTAGAAATAAACCTTTAAGATTCCATCAAGTATTGTCTTAAGCTTTGTAACTGATAACAAAAGAATACCTATGAACATCAATACCCTATTTGTGCTTTTGATTAAAAGGTTCAGATGGCAAAGTCTAATCAGCAACAACTTACATACAAGGACTACAAACATACAAGAATCACCTTCACAGAAAAGTATATGTAAATCAAGTCTAGTGTCTTTGAGTCTTTTATAGGCACACTGCATACTCTGTAGCAGGTTTTTCTTGCACTGGGAATTCGACCCAGGGCCTTGTTTATTTGTATGTCTGTTTCATTTGGAGGCAGCTTCTTTCTGTGTAACCCAGGCTGCTTTAAACTTATGTTCCTGTGTTGGAATTACACACATGTGCACCTAGCTGTATGGGTAACTGAACATCTCATAGAAGACCCTAAACTCTATGATACTTAGCTGCTTGTAGAAAGACCACAGGGATGAATATGTGCATATACACTGCTTGATTGAATTTGTTTTTCAGGGTTGAAGATCAAATCTAGGGCCTCATATATGCTAGGCAAATGGTCACCACTGAGTTCTGTCCCGGCCCTTTATGTTTTTAAATAGAGGAGTGAAGGCAGAAACTGGTACTAATTTGGAGGGAAAAGGATGGTAGAGTTAGCTGTCAGTCAGTTTCTGAAGCACCAGTACACAAGGAAAGGAAAGAATTTCAAAGGGAGGTGCCACTAAGGGGGTATTTCTGGGAAGCGGGAATGAAGGAGGAAAAACCTGTAACTCCATTTGGCCGAAAGATGGAAGAGAGAGCTCGGCAAGTGGTTCACTTATGCCAGCTGAGCGTTGGTAAAGCAGAGACCTGGTCAACTTCTTTCTGATTACTTCTTATGATAAATTAATATTCAAAAGACAAGTACTGCTGAAGTCTGACAGAGCCACCCCAACACTGTGCTCCTTCCAGGAAGCCTGGCGGCTGACATCATAGTCCACCTTCTAGCTTGTGGGAGGCATTTGCTCTAAATTCCTGTGGCTTCTTTCTTCTTCCTACCACACATATCCACCTTGTCACGTGGTTTGCTTTTTAGACAAGGTCTTACTGTGTAGCGCAGGTGTGTGCCCCTCTGGCTAGTTTCCACCTTATTTCATTTGCCTCCTAACTCCTCCTGGCCTTTGAAGGTGTAATGGTCCTTTCTCTGTGGCAGATACTTTCTACAAGCCACATCCAGGTTTGGCCCTGCTCTCATCATAGACTAGGAAGAGAGATTCCTAAAATGGAACTCACTTGCTTCTCCTCTAACCTTTGCCATCTCCATTGGGCATAGTGCTACATGCCTATAATCCTGGTACTTGGAGGCAGAGGCAGGAGGACCGCAAGTTAGAAAGCACCTTGGACTACATAGCAAGACTTTGGCTCAAAATTGCTTCCTGAATTAAAAAAATAAAAATTCCCATCCCTTTTGGGTACCTTGGCTAGGTGTTAGGAAAACAGCTAATAGTTTCTGTCATAATCCTACTAGCGTTTGCATATTAACTCCAAAACATCACTAGCAGGCTGGGGATGTGGCTCGGTTGGTAGGACACTTGTCTAACATGCACAAAGCCCTGGGTTCAATCCCCAGCACCACAGAAAACTGGGCATGTTGGTGCAGCACTGGAGAGGTAGAGGCAGGAGGACCAAAGGCCTTGACAGACGATCTGAAACTCTGAACCTGCTACAAGGAAACACAGGTTTGGGGTTGGGGATTTAGCTCAGTGGATGAGCACTTGCCTAGCAAGCGCAAGGCCCTGGGTTCGGCCCTCAGCACCGCAAACAAACAAACAAACAAACAAACAAAAAAACCCAAAAAACAAAAAAACCCCACAGGTTTAATAATACTTCATGATCTAGGCAGAGACAAACAGTTTTTAAAAAAGGACAGCAAAGACAACGGAAATAAACAAACGTCTGCAAAGCAAAGGAGGCGATTATCAAGTGAGGAGCCAGCTACAGAATGGGAGCGTATCCCTGCCAACTATACAGCAGACAGTGGATTCTGATTATCTAGAACATCTTATTAAAATGCAAAAATTAAAACCAAACCATCTATTCAATAGACATGCTAATGAACGGAAGAGATAGTTCTCAAAAGAAATACAAATGGGTAAGAGATACTTGAAAAAGTGTTCAACACTCAGAGCCATCAGAGACATGCAAATTAAAAGTGCTCTGAGATTCCACCTCACCCCAGAGAGAACAGCTACCAGCTAGGAGATCAACGACAACAAATGCTAGCAAGGGTGTGGGGAAAAGAACACTTATCTACTGCTGGTGGGAAAGTAAGCTTATATAGACATTATGGAAATCAGGATTGGGGGAGGTCTCAAAAACCTGAAGTTAGAATGACACTCTGACCCAGCTATACTACTTCCTGGGTACACACTCCAAGAGTTCTAAGTAGATTTGCCACAGAGACACTTGTGCATCAATGCTTATTACTGCACTATTCACAATGGCCAGGAATGGAACCAGCCATCTGGGTACTAACAGATAAATGGATAAAGGATATGTCTCACACACACACACACACACACACACACACACACACACACACACACACACACAAGAGATGGAAACTTATTCAGCTGAAAAGGAAAATGAATCATGACAGTTGTAGAAATGAATAGGACTGGAAATCATGTTAGGTAAAAATAAACCAGGCTCAGAAAGACAAACGCTGATACTTTGTCATATACATGTGTGTGTATATAAAATGTACAACTCAGCTGGACATGGTAACACATACTTATAACCCCAACACTCAGGAGTCTGAGGCAGGAGAAGTACCATGAGTTCAAGACCAGCCTGAGCTAAATAGGACATACCAGGTCAGCCAGAGATACTATGAAGCAAAACTAATTCAGTAAATAAAAAATAAACAGTACAATTCAATGGGTGCACCAGGGCCTCTAGTCACTATAATTGAACTCCAGATGCATGTGTCACTTTGTGTATCTGGCTTTATGTGGGAATTGAACCCAGGTTGTCTTAACCTCTGAGCCATCTCTCCAGCCACTTTACTCCTTTTTATTGCTGAATAATATGCCATGCTATGGGACTGTGGGTACAATAGTTTAGTGGTAAGGTATGAACTTAGCAGGAGGAAGGCCCTCTGTTCTTTCTGGAAGGGAGGGAAGGAGGGAAGAAAGAAAGCCCATTCTATGGAATGCCATTTATTCACTCATCAGTTGACAGAAATTATAATTACTTTTAGTATTTTTCTATGATGAATAATTTTGCTGTGAAGATTTCTGTAAGTTTCTGCGAGACATACATTTTCACTTTTCTTGGGTAAATACTTAGCAGTTAAATCTCAGGGTCATACAGTAATTCTATGTTTAATTTTTATTTTTGGAGACAAGGTCTCACTCTATTTCCCATGCTAGCCTAGAAGTGGCTAGGTGACTCAGGTTGGCTTTGAACTTGCAATCTTCCTGCTCTGCTTTTGGAGTGTTAGGATTATAGTCATATGCCAGAACACTGGAGAACTCCTAACCTGTAATCCAGGCAATTGGAAGGCTAATGAAGGAAGACCCAGAGTTTGAGGCAAGCCTGGACTACAAAGCAAGTTCAGGGTCAGCTTGGATGAAACAGTGAGACTCTGACTCAGCCTATGGACCAGCACTCAGGAGGCAGGAAGATAGCTATGAGTTCAAGGCCACCCTGAGACTACAGAGTGAATTCCAGGTCAGCCTGGGCTAAAGTGAAACACAACCTCAAAAAGCAAAAACATCCCCAAACAATCAAGATTGCTTATTGCTTATTGAACAAATACGTGTATGTGTGTGTGTGTGTGTGTGTGTGTGAAGCTGATGTAAGATTTCATTTGAAAAGGAATTTCTACCGCTGAAAACTGAACATCACTGCTTCTGAAAGTTGAATCCAGGGCCTACTGAGCCATACTCCGCTCTCTCCTAGTGAAAGGTTGTCACTAACCAGTGACCTAGTGATCTGACTGAATTCACTGGGGTCTCTTCTCCAGCACCTCCCCTTTGCACGCTCCTTGGCAGTCGAACTGGCTACTCCTCGAAGTCATGAAAGAAAGTTCTGATGAACTAAAATGTGCTTACACTAATGAACACAAATGTTGTTCAGGGTACAAGCGCCTCTCTCGGTGACATGAAGACTGAGATCTAGTGTGACCTGCATTGGCATAGGTCCACTGCCTGTGTCACGAATCCAGGACCTCATCCATATATGCTAGGCACATATTCTACCACCGAGCTTCATCCCCAACTCCATCATCTTTAACTCAAGTCTACAGGATTAAAGAAAATTTCCTGCATGCAATTATCAGAATTTCTGTATCACCTTCCATGTGACATTTTACTAGAGTTATCACCTTGTTTTCTAGATATTTCCCAGTCTCCTTATATTACAGACTTTTAATGCTGGTCAGAAAAACACTAATATCCAAGAACAGTAATATATTGATAAAACATTAATGAATAGTATAATTTAAAAATAGATCATATAAGAACACAGAAAGGTAAAAACTAGATAAATAACAGCTTTGAAAACTTTCATTTTGAAAGAGATGCAGAATCATCCATTCTTCAACACTAACCTAAATATTCCATCAGCTGCTCTGCAGTTATGATTTCCATCATTGGGGGAAGCTTCACCTGAAAGAGAAAGTATTATTGCTATAAAATCCATTGTCTTAGATTACTGAATTGTGTCTTCGTCATCAGAAACATGGGTACTTTACACACATATACACACTATATGTACACATTAACTTTTTTTGTTGTTTTTTTGAGGTAGGGTCTCGCTCTAGCCCAGGACCTAGAATTCACTATGTAGTCGCAGAGTGGCCTCAAAGTCATGGTGATACCCCTAGTTCTGCCTCCCGAGTGCTGGGATTAAAGGTGTGCACCATCATGCCTGGCTTTAACACTTTAACATTCATTTTTAAAAAATATTTTTTATTATTTATTTACAAGGAGAGAGAGAAAGAGAGAGAGAGAGAGAGAGAAAGAGAGAGAGAGAGAGAGTGAGTTCATGCACCAGGGCCTCTTGACTCTGCAGAACAACTCCAGACACGTGCCACTTTGTGCATCTGGATTCCTACGGATATTTGCAAGCGAGCTTCTCTAACCGCTGAGCCATCTAGTCCTATTTCTTTCTCTTTCTCTCTCTCTCTTTCCTTTTTTTTCCGAGGTAGGGTCTCCCTCTAGTCCAGGCTGACCTGGAATTCACTATGTAGTCTCTGGCTGGCCTCGAACTCACGGCGATCCTCCTACCTCTGCCTCCTGAGTGCTGGGATTAAAGGCATGCGCCACCACGCCCGACACTCTTTCTTTCTTTCTTTCTTTCCTTCCTTCCTTCCTTCCTTAAGCCAGGGGTTCATGTCTCTCAGGCTGACCTCAAACTTGCCATGTAGCTAAAGACGACGAGGCTCTCTTTCTTAACCTGCTATGATACTTCCACTGCTGTCTGCTTTATCAAAGTTTGTTAAAATGGACATCTCTGGGGACTGGAGATGGCTCAGTAGATAAAGCACTTGCCCTGCAAGTGTGAGGACCTGAGTTTATCCCCAGACTGCATGTAACAGCTGCCTGGGAAACATTTGAGACCCTGCCTCAAATGAGGTAGGAGGAGAGGGCCACCTGAAAGCTGTCCTCTGACCTCCATGGATGCACACACACACACCACAAGACACTTACAAAAGACTTCTCCATTTGATGTGCTCCTTGTGTTATGCTTCATGATGAAAGGTTAAAGGAGAAGCTGGGAGCTGGCTCGAGTGGGCAAGCGCCCGCTGCGCAAGCACGAGAACCCGAGTTTGAGCTCCATCACCCCTGTCAAAAACTGAGCATGGCTGCAAATGCTTGCTGCTGATGCTGAGGTGGCAGAGACAGGAGGGTCCCTGGGGTTCTGTGGTCACTGAGAAATTCCATCTTCCAGTTCCCTGAGAGACTGATGAGCCACAAAGGAGAACACCCATGCTCCTCTGGCTCCACACAGGGCATGTGCACCTGCATACACACATGAACACACCACACACAAACACGCCACAAAGTTATCAAGAAGAAGAAAGGATTAAAAGAAAATACATATGGTATAGTCAGTCATCTTTAAGCTGTAAACCCTATACAGTTCACTTTTGCTAATTCAGCTGTGGCAACATTGACCGAACGTAATTTTTCAAGGGCTGGAGAGCTGGCTCAGTGGTTAAGGCACTTGCCTGCAAAGCCTAATGACCCTGGTTCAATTCCCCAGTACACACGTAGAGCTAGATGTACAAAGAGGCACATGCTAGAGGCCCTGGCACACCCATCTCTCTCTCTCTCTCTCTTCTCTTCTTGCTTGCAAATGAATACATATTTTAAAAATATATAAATTTTCAAATTTGCCTCATGTATTACATAAGACATCATGGCTAATGACTGCAAATACTTTAGCTGACATTCACAACCATGCTGTCTTATAGTCACAGAATAGGAGAAAAATAAATATTCAGAACGGAAACTCAAAATAATCACCATATCAATGGCAGGACAGTTAACATAATTAGAAATGTCTCAGTAATGATTTTCTGTTCAACCAAAGAAACTTTAAATTAGCAATTTCTCCAACAAGACCCTAAGTGTTGAAGAAGGAATTCTAAGTTTATATTATCAAATGCATTAACAGCATGCAATGTTTTTAATCAACAAATAAAATAGGTTTTAAGCATGATCCCTGTAAGACAGGAGAGTCAAACTTGGACAGTATCAGGCCCTTCCAGACTTCCTGCTTAAGCGACAAGTGCCCTTAACTGCTAAGCCATCTTCTTAACCTCTAACAGTGCTTTTTAAAGATCTACCTGTACATTCATCAGAAAATTTCATCAACAAATAGCTTATCTTTCCTTTGGCTCGTAGGATGCTGCCACAATAAGAAACCAGGAAGACCAGAAATGCAGCTCACTGGTAGAGCCAGGGCTTACCATGCTCAGCCCTAGTACCTGACGTTAACAAAAAGAAAGAAACCAAGGCACTAGCTAGGATATGCATTTGGCATGCGCCCTCTATAATGCTAGGGGAGCTGGAGTGATTTCAGGGCGTCGTCCTGAAGTTTCCAGATAGAGCCTGTCTATTCTACCGTGCTTCACACACAGGAAGGAAGTGGAAATGATGACATTTACACTGCTGTTAGATGGGCACTCAAGAAGGCCAAAGGTAAAAACAAATCCTCCTGTTTGATGTGTCAACAAAATCTTAAGCAGGGATACAAAATGTTTTAAAATAAGCGGCCATGTTTGTCCAAAACATCAAAAGATTCAATAACTAACAAGAAGCAGTTTATACAGGTGACAGCAATTAGAACAATGAACAGCCACAGGTCACTCTTAAATGCTTAATTAGAATTATCAATGAATAAGTAATAAGTAATACACAGCTCCATTTCCAACATTTTATTACTTTGCTTTGCTTTGTTTTTTTTTTTTTTGAGGTAGGGTCTCGTTCTAGCCCAGGCCGACCTGGAATTCACTATGTAGTCTCAGGCTGTCTTCGAACTCACAGTGATCCCTCCTACCTCTATTTCCCAAGTGTTGGCATTAAAGGTGTGTGCCACCACGCATGGCCACTTTGTTTTGATTTGAGACAAGTTCTCACTATGTAGCCCAGGTTAGCCTCAAACTCACAGTGATCCTCCTGCCTCAGCCTCCCAAGTTCTGGGATCCCCAGCTCTAACATCATTAAGATGGGAGACACTCAAGGAGATTTAAATTGAGTCTTTGCCAGTATCTATTTACTAAATTACCTACTAACTGTCATTCAATTCACTTGCTACCTTCATGGCAGTTCTGTGAAGCAAGTATTAATATCTAATTCAAAGAATAAACTGGCTTTAAAATGTTAGTGCAAACAAAGTAGACAACTTGTGAAGTGACTTGAGGTCTGATGCCCTTTCCATCATTACAGCACAGACTTAAGAGTGTGCTGGAAGATGCTCAGCAGGTCGAGTACTGCCAGCAAGAAGAGGACCTGAGTTCAGATCCCCAAGACCCATGTAAAAGCTGAGTGCAGGGAGGCGGAGGCAGAGGCAGGAGGATACCTAGAGCTTGCTGGCCAGCTAACCTAGCTGAATTGGTGAGTTCCAGGTTCAGCAAGAGACTCTCAAAGAATAAGGTGAGGAGCAATTAAAGACACGATATCAACTTCTGGCTTCCATGTGCATGTGTGCGCACACACGCAAAAAAGGGGGATAGGGAGAAAAATGAGCAAAGTACATCATTCAATGAAATGTGCAAAAGACAGTTGAGGGTGGGGTGGGAAGGTCAGTGGTAGAGCAGTGTTTGCCTGCATTCACAAGACCCTAGGTTTGATCCCTATGCCACACAAACAAACAAACAAACAAAATAAAGCACCTGAAACAAGCCTGGCAGAGTGACGCACACTTGGGAAGTGGATGCAGAAGAATCTGGAAGGCTAATTTTGGCTACATAGCAAGGTTGAGGTCGGCCTATGCTCATGAGACCCTATCTGAAAACCAAACTAAATCAAAACTAAAACAAAATTACTTTACAAAGTATTTACAAAAATACTTTAAATCAACAATGACAACTTTGTGATCAATAGAAAGTGGGAAATGGAGGTCTCTACCCCCTCCTGCCTTATCAAAGGAGCTCTCTATACTTTCTCCCCCTTCCTTCTCTTAATCTAACAAAGTCTCTTTAAACCTTAAAAAAGTGAAGACTGATGGGGAAAAAGAATAATCAAAGTTGACTAAAAAAAATCAGTTGAGGGCTGTGAGGTGCTTGCAAAGCCTGCCTGGCCTGGGCTCAGGAGCTAGAGGTGCTTGCAAAACCTGCCGGCCTGGGCTCAGTTCCCCAGCAACCATGTGAATCCAAGGCTGTGGCCTAGTCCGACCTTCCTTTGCAGCCAGCAGTTTGGCAACTGGTTTGCAGCAGCCAGAGACCCTGTCTCAAAGAAGGTGGAGCACAGACACCCCCAAGTTGTCCTGACCTCCATGTGTGTGTACCCCCAAATACAAATTTTAAAAATTTCAAAAGTTTACTTTTAAGCCAGGTGTAGTTGTGTCTATATATAATCCCAGTACACAAGAGCACGGAGATTTCAAGGGCATCCTAGGCTACATAGCAATACCTAACACACACACACACACTCTCTCTCTCTCTCTCTCTCTCTCTCTTTCTCTCTATGTATTATCATTCAAAGTCCTAGACTGTTGGTTCCACTTACACTTAAGTGTAAAATAGCCTGCACCTGGAGGCCAGGTATGCTGGTTCACACACCTGTAATCACAGCACTTGGGAGTCTGAGGCAGGTGAACTGCCATGAATTCTAGGCCAGCCTGATCTATCAATGAATTAAGAATAGCCTGGACTACAGAATAAGACCTTGTCTCAAAAAAACAAAACAAACAACAATACCACAAATCCAGCTGTTCACCTGGCCCCAAAGGTGTGATTGAAAGAAAAGTAAAGTTTTATCACCGGTCGTGGTGGCACACACCTTTAATCCCAGCACTCAGGAGGCAGAGGTAGGAGGATCACCTTGAGTTGAGGCCACCCTGAGACTACAGAGTGAATTCCAGGTCAGCCTGGACTACAGTGAGACCCTACCTCGAAAAACCAAAAATAAATAAATAAATAAGAAAAGGCAAGTTTTTTAGTGAAGGAATACACCTGACAGAAGGGCCACCAGTGCTCCTCTGCTTCACCCCAAACCAGATACAACATGGCTTCTGGCTCATGGGAGAGTGGGACAGGAAGCCACAGAGACGCTCATTAAGCCACCACTGTGTGAAGTGTTTAATCTTACAGAATCTATATTCGACGCAGAGTGGGCGCAGGCTAGGGTGGAACCTTTGGCTTACCATCTGTTTTTCCTTTTTAAAAAGTAATAAACACACTTGGAAAACCTCAAAAGAGTTTTGTGCCTACTACAGGAAAAGAGAACCCAGGAAATGTGACTGCAATGTTCCTACAGGCCAAGGGGAATCATGCAAAGCCTATCAGAAGCAAGACGAGGTATTGGTGAAAAGGACATGACAGGGCTGGGGAGATGGCTCAGTGGTTACAGGTGCTTATTTGCAAAGCCTGCCAGCCCAGGTTCAACACCCCAGTACCCACGTAGAGCCAGATGCACAAAGGGATAAATGCATCTGGAGTTTGTTTACAGCAGCAAGAGGCCCTGGCACACCCATTCTCTGCTTGCAAATGAATAAACTTATTTTTTTGAAAAGAAGAAGAAAAAAAACAAGACAAAAGGAACCTCATCAAACAGGGAGGAAGAATCTGCAAACACTCATCCCTGGGAAGATGTCCACATACATGGAGCCTCACTTCACTCCACGGATAATGAAATAGGAAGTGTCCATTTGAACTTTAGTTTTCTGTTAATGGTCTCATCTTTTTCTAATTCATAAGTGTCTATTGTAAATTAAAAGCTAATCCTTGGGGAGAAGGGACTGATATTTTCCTATGTTATATACATGTAGGAAAATATCATAATGAAACTCATTATTTTGTATAATATGTGCTAATTAAAGAACAAACAAAGTAGGAGATGGGGAGACAGATGGCTCAGTGGTTAAGAGCGGTCACTTGTAAACCTGCTGTTGGAGTGGCATTCCCAAAGCAGGACGCAAAGTGGTGCATGTGCCTGTAATCCCAGGACCCCTGCTGCAACAGACAGAGTCAGGAAATCTGGAAGCTTGCCAACTAGCTAGACTGGCACAAGCAGCAGCAAAACAACCAGGCCCTGTCTCGAAGAAGGGAAGAGGACAGACATTTCCAGGTTGTCCTGTGTGCTGTGGCCTGCACATGTGCTGCACATGCGTGTGTGCGCATGCACACACGCACACACTGAAAATTGTAAAAAAAAGAAACTAGTCCTTAGACATTTAAACTGGCAAATGCTTCTCTATTGTGTGTGCTTATGTTTTTTCATTCTCTTTTGTAATCTCCATCAACATTGCCCATCCATCTGGAAATAAATCTCTGTTGATACTTCAAATAGGTAAATAACATCTTAGTCTTGTTAGGAAAGTTGTTCTGACCTCTAGAAGCCCAGCCCACTTTGAAAACCTGCTCCAGGCTGAAATCCAAACAAGAAGAGGGAGAACCCAGAAGGAAGTGGGGATCAATTTGCTCAGAGGAAGGACACTCTGCCCGTGGGAAATGGGCTGAGAGTGTGAGGTAAGGGTTGAGGTGGTTACTAGGAATTTTCACAATGGTGTAGAAATTTGGCAAGTTCATGGTCTGTGTAAGAAAGCAGATAGTGATAAATAAGAGAGTTAAAAGCAGAAACTTGAAGAGCAAGATGTAGAATGGGGCTATTTCAGAATTTCAAATAAAATGAAGAGGCTGGGGAGATGGCTCACTTTGTAAGAATATCTGAGTTGGATTCTCCAGCACCCACTTGAAAACCCAGGCATAGCCATGCTTGCCTGTAATCCCAGTCTGAGGAGACCAGAGATGGGAAGATGGCGGGGCTCCCTGGTCAGCCAGTCTCACCTAAACATGAGGTGGAAGAGGGATGGGACCCCGGTGTCTTCCTCTACTTCTGCATGCATGGGGTGTGTACATCTGCACACACATCCACATGTGCACCGATCACATGTGCAACACACACAGCATACTGCTCAATACTGCTTTGCTCCTCCATCTCCCTAGTAATCATTAACGATTATTTTAATAAATAGCTTACAAGCAGAAAAAAGACTAAGAACCACAGATTTTAAAAAAAAATCATCTAATTCACACTGGCATGCCTGCTCACAGCCTCACCAAACCTGCTGATTTTACTTACTTCCTGCTACTCCCATTTTCCCCCTCTCTCCACTGCATCTCAACCAGAGCGTGGGTCCATCTTGAACATGCCCTTCCTCAACCTGCCATGTCAGTCTGCAGGCCTGCATCACAGTTCATCTCAGCAGTCATACAGCCTTCCATAGCCCATGGGAGCGCCCGGCATTGCTCTGAAATTCTGTTTATGTTCCTATCTCTTCACTCTCTTCCCTGCACACACCTGTGCCCGCCTCCTCCTGTGCACAAACCTGTGCCCACCTCCTCCCTGCACAGCCCTGTACCCGCCTCCTCCTGCACACACACCTGTGCCCGCCTTCTCCCTGCACACACCTGTGCCTGCCTCCTCCTGCACACACACCTGTGCCTGCCTCCTCCCTGCACAGCCCTGTGCCACCTCCTCCCTGCACACACCTGTACCCGCCTCCTCCCTGCACACACCTGTGCCTGCCTCCTCCTGCACACACACACACCTGTGCCCGCCTCCTCCCTGCACAGCCCCTGTGCCTCACTCCTCATTGCAATGGTGCTCATGACGGTCTCCTCACTATATAGTGAGCTACATGAGAATCCACATGCTTTGAGGTCAGTTTGCTGTTGAGCATTTTACACAGAGAAGGAACCCAAACATGTCATCCCACACTTGCATCTGTCTTTCAGAGTCAGTTCACTGCTCCCTCTCCTCAGAGAAATCCAGGCCACAGTATTTGTTCCTTCCCCTGAAGTCCTGCAGTTCTACCTGGAAACTGGAAAGAGAGAAACCTCTCAAAGCAACTGTGGTGATACATAGTGTCAGGCTGACAGGGAGCATTACCTAGGAGACAGATCTCTGGGCATGCCAGTGAGGGAGTTTGAAGACAGAGGTGAAACTGAGGTGGGAAGCCCCTGTGCCTGCCCCTCACCATCCCATCCCAAGTCCTGTCCCAGACTGGAAAAAGGAGAAGTGAGCATTCACCTGTCACTGGCTGCAGAGGCAATGTGCCTGGCTGCCTCAGGCCCCTACGCCATGACCTCCTCACCCTTTGGCAAAGTCGCCTTTGTCAGGTATTTTGTTATAGCAACAAGAAAATTAAGACAGTGAAAGTTACCCCTTCCTGTCAATGAAACTGGCCCACAGAGCTAAGTGGAACTCCCTAGCTGAAGGTCTCCATCAAGTCTTCCTTCAGCTTTCCAATTTTATTTTATATTATTCTCCAGTGTGGACTTGCCATTCCCATCTCCCTCTCTCAACACACACACACACACACACACACACAAAATCCATTATATTTTCACTCTTTTTGTTTATGGTTTTCTCTCCCCCAAGAATTACAATTCCCTGCTGTTTTAAATTCTTTCCCTTAAAAGCATGGCTCAAGACCCACAAATTCCATAAAGCTCTCTGGAACCGTGTCAGAGCAGAGAGAGATTTCCGGTTTCTGGATATCTAACGTGTTTCCATTTGTGTCTGTCGGTAGACTTAAGGTACATGGGTGCAGTAACCCCACGTATCCCAGCAGCTCCTCAGGAGCAGACGCTGTCTTCACGCACAGCCTGAGTGCTCCAAGCACTGGCTATGGGCACTGTTTCTCATCTTACTTCTGTACCAACCCTAGCTAGCGTTAGGGAGACAGACGTGTAATAAATACTATTCCCTTTACTCAATTTTCTCTCTCATCGGTCAGGTTAACCCATGCTGTTTTTCTGCTAGGCTTCATTTTAACTATAGCTATTAACTGTGAATTTGAAAATAAAACAGGTGCCATGGACGCATTTTCTTGGTACCTTGAAGCTGTAAGCTTAAATAGGATACATATTATTTACAAAGAGCTCACTCTGGGTCCTGATACACTTTGTGTTCCGTCACCTTAGACATACTATTTCTTATTTTAGTCGCTACTAGTTTTAGCTCCCTCAACACGTTCTTGTGTACGATCGCTTGAAAAAAATTCCAAAGTTTTTAAATAGAGCCAAAGAAACAAAGCAAGTAAAAAAAATCATGCATAAAGTGAAAATATTATCTTTGAAAACCAAGAAATTATGGTAATTGGGTCTCAGACCAATGCTTTCCCTTAAATGGAATTTGTCTAAAAGGTCGTATCTTCCCTATCACCATCCCCTTACATGTCCACACCCAAAGGGGAGCAGGCAATAACCATCAAAACATTACGGATTGATGGTAACTTCTAAAGATCACTTTTCCCCCCAATGTTTCACTGTTTTCCACACGTGATAAAGTCAGTAAGAAGGAATGGCATAGAAAAATACAGATAAAAATAATCCTACAGTGTAGCCGGCTAGGTCCTACTTTTTTTTTTTATAGGTACAGTATACCTGCAGAGACATCTAACTGAATGTTGAACTCTTCATACAAAAGAGATCTGAAGTTAGGGGCAATATTTTTTTCTAAGATAATACGTGTACACATATCCACGAATACTTTTTCATTAAGGGAGTCCTGGAATTAATTAATTTCGTATGAGAAAGCCAAGGTGATTGACTGCTAGGTGGGTTGGCCGAAGCCTGTAAGTAATACTAGCGTTTGGGAGGCGAAGTGACTTCGAGGCCACCCTGGGTTCCACCGAGAGACCCTGTCTGGATCAAAAAAGCCAAGAGGGACTGACAGATGAAGCTCGGAGGAAGGAAGCCACCCACTCCCTTCTGCCCCTCCCTCCCTCCCTCCCTCCCCGCAAGCTGTAGGAAGAAGCCAGCCGCAGAGCGTACCTTCCAGGCCAGGAGCAGAACGTTGAGGATGGCCAGCAAGGGGCAGGGTCCGTTCTCGTTCTGGGTGATGATGGGCGTGTTCTCGTCCTTCCACTGGATCCACTTGATGTGATAGACGGACTGGCCGGGGAAGCGCTCTCGGGAGGCCGCCAGCCCCTGCGCAGGGTCGTCGTCCTCCTGCGCGCACAGAGGGGCGGCGCGGGGTCCCAGCGCCACGGCCCCGTCCCCGTCCCCGTCCCCGTCCCCGTCCCCGGGGCCCCGGCTCTCCGCTCCCTCCTCGCTGGTGAACTCGGAGCTACTGGGGAAAGAATGCAGGTTGGAGAAGGAGTCCAGGGAGTCCAGGCTGGGCGACTCCCCGGGAGGGCCGGGGACGGACAGCAGCGCCCCGCGGGTGCCCGCCGCGGCCTCGGGCGTCTCCAGGGAGCCGGTCACCTTGGGCTGCCCTCCCCCGGCGTTCTCCCTCAAGTCCAAGGTGGGAGAAGCCGAGTCCGAGAGGCTTGTCCCGGCCGCCGCCGCCCGCCCCTCGCCGCTCTCCGCAGCACCATCTCCAGCCTCCCGGCCCGCGTCCGGTCGTCCTTCCGGCAGAGACCCCGAGCCCGGGGAGGAGCCCGCCGCCACCCCGTGTTCCAGCGGCTGCAGGCCGTCCGGGCTGCTCTCCATACCCGGGCCGCCCGCCCCTCGTTCTATAGACACCGCGACCGGCTCTCCGCAGCCAGCGCCTCCGACGCCATGACAGCGCCACTGGCAGCGCACAGCGCCTCGGCGCGGCCTCGGCCAGGCACGTCACCGCGGAAGGTCCCGGGAGCGCGCGCGCGCACACGCCCCGCTTGGGGCGTGGTCAGAGGGACTGAGGGGGCGGGGGCGGGGGGATAGCGTAGTGAGCGGCTCAGAGCACTCCTCGAGGCCACGCCCCTTTCCCTCCCCCGCGCGTACACTCCCCGCTTGGGGCGTGGTCAGAGCGACTGCGCGGGGGGGGAGCACTCCCCTAGGCCACGCCCCTTCCCCCCGCGCACACGTCCCGCTTGGGGCGTGGTCAGGGTGACTGCCCCTTACAGCGAGCGGCTTGGCGCGCTCCCCGAGGCCACGCCCCTCCCCCCCGCGCGCGCGTACACGCCCCGCTTGGGGCGTGGCCAGAGAGACTCCGCTCTGGGTGGGAGGGGCGGTGTAGTGAGCCACCCGGCGCACTCCCGGCGGCTACGCCCCTCTTCCCCGCGCGCGCGCACAGGCCTCTCTCGGGGCGTGCCTCAGCGTGACCGCGCTCTGGAGGGAGGGCTCGGCGCACTCCCCGAGGCCACGCCCCTTCCCCCTCCGCGCGCCCCGCAGACTGGGCGTGGCCAGGGGCGTGTCAGTCATGGGGGCGTGGCCAAGCGCGCGCCCCCGCCGCCGCGGCTCCAGTAGGAAAACATCCTTGGCAGTGCGGCCGGAAGCTGAGCTCTGGCACCCCTGCTGCGCGCGGCTACTTTAAAGGCGTGTCACCCGGGATCGCCGGATGCTGCGGTGTTTGTGGCCAGCGTTCGGAAAAGAAGCTCAAAAAATTTTAAAAAAAGTTATTTTCCTGGCTTCTAATGTGGAAGCATTTCTTACGAAATGCAGGTGTCCAGGCGCAAATCTTATTTACTGCAGGAGCAGGCCTTTTATCGTAGCGCGCAAGAAGCGGAGCTAGGAGCATCGCGAGTTGGAGGCCAGCCTGAGACTGCAGAGGGAGGTCCAGGCCAGCTACAGTGAGACCCTGGCTTCAACAAAAAGACTGTATTTACTGCAGGAATTCCAGCGCTTTGGTTGGGCCGGGAAACCGCTCCCCCCCCCCCCAGCAGGACGCTCACGGGTGGGTTGGTGGGCATTGGCCAGTGCCCTAAGGGAATGTCATAAAAAATGGTTGATCCGACCTCACAATTTAGCAAAAGATACAGAGTGAGACATCTACAGAATTCTCCCTAGAGAACACCAGTAGACAGTATTTGTCTGTCTCTCAACCTCTAAAACGTTTTCTAGGTAGTTTTCTTTGGGAGTTTTTATTGGCGTGTGCTTCAAATGTTCTTATGAGAAATTTACAGGAAGCACTTTACCAACTGAGCCATCTTCCCCAGGCCCACTGATGAAGAATTTAATAATTTATAACAGAAAGAAGCAGGATCGATCTTTCCTTTCGAGGTTGCCAAGCCAAAATGAACACTGGTGAGAATGCATGTAATTATCTGAGTTCATGAAAATGGGCTGGGGTGTATCTTGGTAGCAGAAGCATGTATGAGGGGCTGGGTTGAATTCCTAACAACAACGAAAAAAAGATCAATTACAAAATGGGGAAAATGGAGTTTTTAAAAAATAATTTCTGGGCTGAAGAGATGGCTTAGCGGTTAAGGCATTTGCCTGCAATGCAGAAGGACCAGAGTTCGATTCCCCAGTGCCCATATAAAGCCAGATGCACAAAAGGGCGCATGTGTCTGGAGGCCCTAGTGTGCCTGTTTTCTCTCTCTCTCTCTCTCTCTCTCTCTCTCTCTCTCTCTCTCTCTCTCTCTCTCTCTCTCTGCCTTCTTTCTCTCAAATAAATAAATAAAATATTAAAAAAATAATTTCTAAAATTTATGAGAGAGAATGGGTGTGCCAGGGCCTCCAGCCACTGCAACAAACTCCACATACACACCACCTTGTATATCTGGCTTTACATGGGTACTGGGGAATCGAACTCGTTCTTACAGGCAAGTGCCTTAACCCTTGAGTCATCTCTCCAGCCCCCAAAATGTAGTTTTTAAAGGATTCAAGAGATGACATCTAGGGATAATACCAGTAGACAGTATACTGTAGATGTCTCATTCTGTATCTTTTGCTAAATTGTGAGGTCAGATAAGTTATTTATTAGATAGAGGGAGAGAGAGAATATGGGCACTCCAGGACCTGTTGACCCTGCAAATGAACTCCAGGTGCTTGTGCCACTTTGTGCATCTGGCTTTATATGGGTACTGGAGAACTGAACCCATGTTAGCAGGCTTTGCAGACACGCTCCTTTAGCCACTGAGCCATCTCCCCAGCCCGGTTTTGTTTTGTGAGACAAGTCTCATGTATCCCAGACTGGCCTCAAACTCACTATGTAGCCAAGGATGACTTTGACTTTCTGATCTTTCTGTCTCTGCTTCCTGAGTACTAGAACTATAGGTGTGCATGCTCAATTTATGCAGTGCTGGGGATTGAACTCAGGGCTTTGTGAATGCCAGGCAAGCATTCTACCAACTGAGCTACATCCCTAGCCCTGATGTAATCGTTTGAAAAAAAATATTAAAACAAAGTAGTTCTCTGCTTCATTGCTTTATGCCCTACAATCCTGTTGTTTAGAACTCAGGTGCTCTGGGAACTAAGACATACTGACATGACATTGTTGAGAATATATTATTATTCTCAGTATTACCAGAATACGACAAGCAATAAATATAAAAATTCAGAGGAACCCTAATGTACTGATTATTTTCTCTATTAAGTCTGGCTATTACTCATTCCTTGTTCATTCCCTTTGTGGCCACCCCTAGTTCATGTCTCCTTAGAGCTGCAGTACAGCAGTATTACAACTGTTCCTCAGCTTCTCCTATATAAACCTATAAAAGCTAAAATCTGAACAGCTTGGTATTAGGCTGACATACTACAAAAACAGAATTGATGGTTCTTTTTTTTTTTCTTGTTTGTTTTGAGGTAGGCTCTCACTCTAGCCCAGGCTGACCTGGAATTCACTATGTAGTCTCAGGGTGGACTCGAACTCATGGTGATCCTCCTACCTCTGCCTCCTGAGTGCTGGGAGTAAAGGCATGTGCCACCATGCCCAGATGATGATTCTTTTTAAAAATACTATTTATTTATTTATTTGAGAAAAGAGAAAAGGGGCACGCCAAGCCCTCTTGCTTTTGTAGATGCATGTGTTATGTTGGACATTTGGCATGGGTACTGGGGATTCGAACTCCATACTGGCAGCTTTGCAAGCAAGTGCCTATAACTGCTGAGCCATCTCCCCAGCCCTGATGATAGTTTGTTGTTAACTGCATCAAAGATAGCTCTGCACAGAACTTTGAATGGATACCGGGCATATGTACCTTTCCTCCACCTCATTTAGCTTTCCGTTCCACATACGTGAGAAAATTCCTTGTTAAACTGCAGGCTTGCCATATAACTCAGACAACCCTGGCTTTGGCCCTTAACTGCTCACAGAAACCCCAGCCTCCTGCAAAGTACATCTCTGCCTTAATTATTTCCTTGTGCCCCCATGAGGAGCCCAACACCTGTTCGGAAGCCAGTCCAATCCTGCAATCTTCCACCAGGTGCTGCCTCTACTCCATGCTGCTTTAGCAGATGCTTACCTGTCCTGGTGGCGGGAAAGATGCATGATGGGAAGCAGAAGGAAATAACCTTCTTTCCTGCTAATTATAGCTCTGACATGCTATAGTATTAGTGAAAGCTTTCGTTCTGTTTTACTTGTATAATCTAAAAAGCGACTGAGTAGATTGTACCAAGAATGAACCCAAGGGCCACATTCCGTCAGCTTCAATTCAATTTCCCCGCTTCTAGTTTTATTCCGGCTTGTTATTGGATCAGATATATCAGGGGCATGCTCCTTTCTTTCTGTGGGAATCATTTCCTCAAAAAAAATATTCTGTGGCTGGAGAGATGGCTCAGTTAAGGAGCTTAACTGCAAAGCCTAATGACCCGGGTTTGATTCATCAGTACCCACGTAAAAGCCAGATGCATAAAGTGACACATGCATCTGGACTTCGTTTGGGGCAGCTAGAGGCCATGGTGTATCCATTCTCTCTCTCTGTCTCTCATCTTGCTTCTGTCTCTCTGCTTTCAAATAACTAAAAGCAATTCTGCTAGGGCCTGAAGCGCAGCTCATCAGTACAGTATGTGTTTACCATGCATGAGGTCCTGAAAAACAAAACCAAGCAACCACCAAAAAAATTCTGTCCTGCCAACCCACCATTTTGCCAATTATCTGTTAAGTCTATTTTAGTTACTTCAAAGTATATGTTTTGATTGGCAATGCCATCATCACCAGGGACTTGTCAAAAATTAATATTCTCAGGGCTGGGAAGATAGCTCAGTCAGTAAAGTGCTTGCTTCACACAAGCAAGAGGACCTAAGTTTGATGCCCAGAACCTGCCCTACACACCTCTGTAATTCCAGTGTTGCAGAAGTGGAAACAGGAAGACCCCTGGAGCTCAATGACCAGCTAGTCTAACATAAATGGTCAACTTCAGACCAGTGAGAGACTGTTTCCAAAAAAAAAAAAAAAAAAAAAAAAACAAAACACCACCCAAAGTTGCTAGAGATATGGCTTAATCATTCAGAGCACGAGGGCCAGAACCCAACCCAACCCGAAAGCTCTGCAATCAGTTGATGACTTTTGCTTAAAGGAGGCCAGCTGGAAGAGCAAAGGAACAGAACACCTGGTGTTCCCCTCCAGCCACCACAGGCAAGAGTACCCTGCTGCAGGTTCACATACCACACACACACACACAATTCAATTCTCAGGACAGAGGGTGAAGATCAGTGGTAGAGCACGTGCCTAGCAGAGGCGGAGGCTCCAGGTTGGATGCTTAGCACAGGAATGCTGTTTTAGCAAGTCTGCACGATTCTGACACACCATAAACCTGAGCATTACTGCTTCAAATATTAAGGGAAGCAATGCCTCCCTGCCTTATGGAAATAATCCTTAGAAGAGACAGTAAATAGCAGCTACACTGTCTATTTCCAAAGTTGCTTTTCATTCTTCAAGAATGCCACAAAGGTGCACCACTAGGCTTTTTGGCCATTTTTCTACATATTTGCCCTGGAGGGGTGTGTGTGTAGATAATAAATAGATAGACACATAGATAGGTAGATCCACCTTCAAAGTCATGTCTAAGACAGTCGTGGCAGTTCATGCCTTTAATCCCAGCACTCAGGAGGTTGAGGTAGGAGGATCACTATGAGTTTTAGGCCAGCTTGGACTACAGAGTGAGTTTTAGGTCATCTTGGGCTAGAGTGTGAGATCCTGCCTCAGGAAAAAATATAGTAAAAATATTTTAAAAATGTGTTTCTGTACTCTACCCCAGGAATTCTGACTCCACAGAATTGGAAAAAAGCCCAGGAACCTGCAGCTTTGGTGAGAACCTCCAGTGATTCTAATACAGGTATTGCACTGGTTCATCCATCAAGAAGCACCGAGCTAAGCACTCTCAGACAATGAGCACTTGCGTTGCTGAGTACTATAGTAAGTAATTGTTGCTATGTATAAAGTAAGAATTGTACAATTGGCTTATAACAATACTAAAGCTTCTATAGTTTATTGAATGTTTACAGCATGATTCTTGTTAAGCGTGGTCACAGAGAGGCAGCTTAATGTAGCAGAAAAGGGTGGTGAGTAGAGGTCATATCCTGTTCCAGCTATCCAGTGTTACAAGATCTGGGTGCACAACCTGCTCTCACCATTCACTAATGTTATAAGCTTGTGTGGATCAATTTACTTCTGTTAATTTCAGTTTCTCACCTTTTATACAAGGCAAAATGGAGGAAGGGGGAGGGAGGGAGGGAAAGGAGAAGAGAGGAGGAGAGGAAAGGCAAAGACATGAGCTTAAATAATTTTTTAAAAAATATTTTATTTGTTTATTTGCAAGCAGAGAGACACAGACACAGAGAGAGAGAGATACACCCCCCCACACACAGGGGGGGCATGCCAGGGCCTCTAGCCACTTTGTGCATCTGGCTTATGTGGGTCCTAGGAATTGAACCTGGGTCCTTAGGCTCCAGAGGCATGCTCCTTAACTGCTGAGCCATCTCTCTAGCCCTTAAATGATTCTGTAAATGAAATGGACAAAGAATTTATGAATTATAAAAATCTATTCAAATTTATCATCACCATCACTATTCCTATACTGCTGGGGATCAAATACTCATGCTAGGCAAGTGCTCTACACCAGCCACACCCTTGACCCAAACATATCATTATTATCATATTACTATTCTTTTTTTTCATATTACTATTCTTATTAGGGATTTCAAATTGGTAGCAATCTACTTAGGAAGACAAAACATGAATGTGTGAAATTAAATAAAAATATGACAGCTGTAGGCAGTGAAGGGTTCCATGAAGTGACAAGAATTATATAACCAAAGATGATAATTAAATATGTAAATCAAAGCCAGGTATGGTAGTGTGCACCTGTAGTCCCAGCCCTTGGGAGATGGAGGATCAAGAGTTTAAGGTCGTCCTTGTTTTCATAGCAAATTTTGCTAGCCTGGGCTAAATGAGACTCTGACACAAACATACAAAAAAAAAAAGTCCAAAGTAGTGTAAAATAGATAACTTAGCTATTTGTAAGAGTCCTCCTGGAAGACAGGATTCTTTTAATGTCTGAGAGTAAGGACTGGAATATAGCTCAGTGGTAGAAAATGCTTGTTTAGTATGCATGTAGTTCTGGGTTGGATTCTCACACAGAAATAATAATAAATAAGATAAAAGAAGTAAAATAAGCTGGGCGTAGTGGCGCACGCCTTTAATCCCAATACTCGGGAGTCAGAGGCAGGAGGATCGCCATGAGTTCAAGGCCACCCTAAAACTACATAGTGAATTCCAGGTCAGCCTGGACTAGAGCGAGACCCTACCTCGAAAAACCAAAATAAATAAATAAATAAATAAAAGAAGTAAAATAAAGTATGGAACCTTATTAAAGTCTGGGCTAATTACAGTATTCCCAAAGAAAGAAGAATATAATAACATAAAGGGAAATGGCAATATACATGGAATCTAGAGAAAAATCTCATATCTCAAGTATATGGGTTTGTCACAATGAGCTTTTTTGTTTTTCTCTGTTTGGTTTTTTGAGGCTGACCTGTAATTCACTATGTAGTCTCAGGCTGGCCTCAAACTCACGGCGATCCTCCTACCTCTGCCTCTTGAGTGCTGGGATTAAAAGCATGTGCTACCATGCTCAGCCTCACAATGAGTTTGTTTTTTAATTTCATTTATTTATTTGTACATGTGTGCATGTGTGGCATTGTCAGGCATATCAGGGCCTCTTGCCAATGATGCCAGACCTTGCACTACTTTTTGTGGGTAGCTTGGGAATTAAACCCCGGGCAGTAAGCTTTGTAAGCAAACACCTTTAACTGCTGAGCCATCTTCCCAGTCCTTTTATTTAAATGAAGTCTCATGGTATCCCAGGCTGGCCTCAAACACGATGTATCAAGTATGACCAACCATAAACTCACGATTCTCTTGCCTCCACCTCCCAAGTGCTAGGATTCCAGGTGCGTGCCAACACACCTGGCTGACTCACAGGGTTCTTTTGATCACCATTCATGTAAAAGTCCCCTGAACAGGTGGGTGCCCTGACTGATCCCTAGATAAGACTATTGTATAGCTAGTTGAGCAGGTGGACAGTTTGAAGAACTAGCCAGTACAAGCACTTAATGAATTTCTTTTGCACGGATGACTTGCTTCCTAAGTCACTTTCATGACTCAGTGTCTCAAGAACTGAGGATAGAAGACAGCATTCGCTTGATGACATGAGACTCTAACCTGCAGTGGGGGTTTTGTTTTTCAGGTTTTACTGACCCACTCAACTTGTGATAATCCTCTTGCTTCTGCCTTCCAAGAGCTGGGATTACAGATGCACACCACCATGCCTGGTTTAGCCTGTAGACTTTTCTTTCGGTTTTTCGAGGCAGGGTCTTGCTCTAGCCCACGCTGACTTGGAATTCACCATGTAGTCTTAGGGTGGCCTCGAACTCACAATTATTCTACCTCTGCGTCCCAATGGCTGAGATTAAAGGTGGATAACATCTTAAGATATGTCTCTTCAGAATTGAATGCTTATAAATTAGCACTTGTTAGTTGATGAGTTCAGATTGACTAAGAAGCTTTCAGATCTTCAAAGCTAAGAGGCATTGGGAGTGTGGGTCAGTGGTAGAGCATATATTTGTCAGGTACAAAGTTCTGGGTTCAATTCTTAGTCCCAAAAGCAAGCTAAAAACAAGCAGCCATTAGACCATAGCGAGGATTAGTAATTCAAAAGACTAGACCACAAGATTTCAACTTGGCATATCCGTTACTTTTCACATTGCTGTGACCAAATAAAAGACAGGAACCAGCTGAATGGAGGGTGGGGTGATTTTTGGTTCCTGTTGCCCATCATGTCAGGAAAGGCCAGGTGATGGGAGTGTGAGGCAGAGATAGATGAATGCTGGTGCTCAGCAGGCTTCCACCATTTCCCCTTTTTATTCACTCTGGAGCTGGATGGGGGATGGGATGGTGCTGTCCAGAGACAGGTTGTGTTTTCCTTCCTCAGTTAAATTTCTCTGGAAATACCCTTTCCCACATATCAAGAGGTGTGTCTCCCAGGTGATCACAAATTGAGTCAAACTGATAATGAAGATTAACCATTACACTTGGTGTGGCTTACAGTTGGATCACAGTATGTCTGTTTTATGGAATTATTCCAAAGAAGAAACAGAACCATGTAGATGAAATACCAAAGAACCCATCAGTATGTCAGGAATATGGTTTTAGGAATCTTGTAATCTCCACTGTAGGAGCAGAATAAATATTTGATGAGTTAATGAACAATAATTATCAATGCCGTTCTATAAGTTTTTCTGGTCCACTGCTTTTGTCTGAATACCTGTTTATCTCTGCTTTCAAAAGAGGTAGGAGAATCACCATGAGTTCCAGGCCAGCCTGAGACTACATAGTGAATTCCTGGTCAGCCTGGGCTAGAGGGGGGCCCTACCTTGAAAAACCAAATGTATATAAAATAAATTTTAAAAAAATTAGGGAGGGGATGGGAGATGATGGCTCAGTGGTTAAAGGCACTTGTTTGCAAAGCCTGCTAAGCCAGGCTTTGAGTTCCCAGGACACAGATAAAGCCAGATGCACAGAGGTGCATGCATTTGGAGTTGGCTTACAGGGGCAAGAAGACCCTGGAGTGCCAGTAATCACTCTGTGTATGTATGTCTCTATCTCTCTCTGCTCACAAATAAATAAAAATATTCATAAAAAGCATTAGGGAGGGTGGAGTTGTAGCTTAGTTGGCGGAGTGCTTGAACAGTATAGGCAAAGCCCTGGGTTTTGACTTTACAGGGGCTCAGAGAGAGCCTTGAGTTTCAGAGAAGATGTTGGGTTTTGGACTCTTGAATAGTGTTGGGACTGTTGAAGACCGAGGATTCTTGAAATGGGACTAAATGCATTTTGCAATGGGTGACAGCCGTGAGCTTACCGGAGTAAGGTGCAGGCTGTTGTAGTTTGAAAGTAAAATTTCCTAAATAGACTCAAATGTTTGAACATTTGGTCCCCAGCTGGTGGCGCTGTTTGAGAAGGCTGTGGAACCAATAGGAAGTGGAGACTGGCTGGAATAAGTAGGTCACTGGGGGCAGAGGTGGACCCACTTCCTGTCTGCCCTTTGCTTCCTGGCTGTGGATACAATGTGACCAGCCTGCCTCCTGTTGCTGTAACTGTGTCTTCCACCCCAGTGGACTCTATCCCTGAAACTGTGAGCCAAAACAAACCCTTTTGTTCCTTAAGCTGTTTCCTGTCAGGGATTTGGTCACAGCCAGGAGTAAAATGACCAATACTCAAGTGCACTAGGCAAGCACTCTACCACTGAGTTACATCCTCAATCAAGGGAAGTTATTATTTTTCTTTTTTAAAAAGTATTTTTATTAGCTGGGTGTGGTGGTGTACAGTTTGATCACAACACTTGGGAAGAAGAGGTAAAAGGACTGCTGTGAGTTCGAGGCCTACTTGGGACTACAGACAAGAGTTCCTGGTCAGCCTGGGCTAGGGTGAGATCCTATTTCAGAAAACAACAACAAAAACCAAAAATATTTTTATTTGAGAGGAGAGAGAGAGAGAGAAGAGAGAAGAGAATGAGTATGGGCACATTAGGGCCTCTTGCCACTGTAAATGAACTCCAGATGCATGGACCACTTTTGCATCTGGCTTTACATGGGAACAGGGGAATAGAACTTGGGCCATCAGGCTTTGCAAGCAAGTTCCTTTCACAGAGCCATCTCCCAGCCCTTCCTTTACATTTCAAAGGAAATGGTTATATGTGCGTGTGTGTGTGTGTGTGTGTGTGTGTGTGTGTGTGTGTGTGTGTGTGTGTGTGTGTGTGTGTGTGTATACCTGTGTAGGCCAGAGGAGAAGCTCAGGTATTATCCTCAAGAACACTGTGCACCTCTCTTGAAGTCTGGAGCTCCCCAAGTAGGTTAGACTGTGTGTCAGCCTCTCGGCCGCTCCAGCACTAGGGTTACAGGTTACTCCATCAAGTCCAGGTTTTTTCCATCAGCACTGGCAGCTGAACTCAGCTCCACGCTTGTGAGGCAAGCACTTGACTCACTGAGCTATCTCCCCAGCCCCTTCCTGTCTCTTCCTTCTTTAGTTCCTTCATTCCTTCCTTCCTTCCTTTCCTCCCTCCCTCCTTCCACACTGGGAATTGAACGCCTCATGTATGGTGGGCGAGCACTTTACTATCAAGCTATATATTTTCAGCCCTGAAATAGACACCTTTGTTGGTTTCTTCTTTCCTTTTTCGTTTTTCTAGATAGGGTATTGCTGTAGTCCAGGCTGACCTGGAATTCACTCTGTATCCTCCGGGTGGCCTGGAACTCACAGAGATTCTCCTATGTCTGCCTCTCCAGTGCTGGGATTAAAGATGTGAGCCGCCATGCCTGGCTTCCTTCCTTCCTTCCTCTCTTTTTCTTTTTTTTTTTTTCCTGTGCACGTGTGTGTGCATGTTTCATATGAATATATGTGTGTGTGAGGGAGTGCCACTGTGTGCATGCCATGGTACATGTGTGGGGGTCCTTTTCTTCTCACCCCAACATTTTTTTAACCACCTCAATTTTTGAGGCAGGGTTTCGTCTGCACCTTGCTCTGTTGTTGCTGTTCTCTGCTGAGCTTGCCTTTATGGAAAATTCTTTTGTCTCCACTTCCCATCTCCCAGTCTGCCCGCTGCCAAGGGTCCAGTTTATGTGTGGTCTGAAGATAACTGAACGGGGGTACTCAGCCTTGAATGTCCAGCACTTTGATCCACTGAGCCATTTCCCCAGCCCCCTGTTTATAACTAAGGCATTTAAATGGATACCTTTAAATGACCGTAGTTACAAACATCATGGTTCATTATTCACTTTTTCTCAGAAGTGGATTTTGTAAGTACTTTTCTTTTTGGATCCCTTTTTTACTTGGAAAGTAGAGTCTGAGCAAAACAGTATCTTAAGTGTTAAGTGTGCTCAGTGCTCTCAATGAGGCATCTGCCTCACCTCCGAGGCTCAGGAACCATTACAGAAGAGGAAATGGAAAGGCTGCAGGAGCTGGAGGCTGGGGAGGAGGACACGACAGGACCATGACACTCATGATCTCTAGAAGCTGCCACAAGATCTGCACAACACAGGGACCATCAACCCTCCTCCATGGATGGAGGACAGCCTCCTCATGAGTCCCCACGTGTCCCCAGGAGGTAACGGCACTTAATGGATTTTGGAGGAGGGAGGGTCATTCTCTTCAGTGGAGTAGCCCCTAGTGAGTGGTGGGAAGAAGAGGGAGTTCAGCTGGAGAGAGGGAAGAGGAGAAGGGAAGGCAATGGGGGTATATATGATCAAAACACAATTTATACAAATATGGAATTGTCAAAAACTAAATAGAAATCAGCTAGGCAGCCAGATGTGGTGGCAGAGGTAGAAAGATGCTGTGAGTTCAAAGCCAGTCTGGGACCACTTAGTGAGTTCTAGGTCAGCCTGAGCTAGAATGAGACACTACCTCAGGAAATAAACTAAAATGAATAAAAAGTGTCTTACAAAGTGGCCATGGTATTTATGACCTCACCATGGCTGACACGACTTACAAGACCTGCATAATAGGAGGGAAAAATTGATGACAGCAAAATAGAAGAGAAAGAAGGAAGGGCAGGACTGCTTACAGTGCACACTTCTAGACACTAAACGGCCCTGATACTCATGACCGCACAGTGCCTGATAATACCTACACAGAATAGAGGAAAAGGTGATGACCCCCGAAACAAAACAGAGACTAATTGAGAGGGGGAAGAGATATGGGGGAGGGTGGGATGGGGAGGGAATCAGTGGTTTTTGGTCTGTAATTATGGAAGCTATCAATAAAAAATTAAAAAGAAGGGATTCAGTGGAGGAGGATTTGGGAGGGGAAAAAGGGGGATGGTGGGAAGGGATTATGATCATGGTATATTGTGTATATGTACGGAAGTTGTCAGTCAGTAAGTTTAAACAGTGCCTTAAAATGAATTGCTACAAGGATCCCCTGAGCCTCGTGTTGTAGGCTAAGCAGGCAAAGGGGAGAAACGATGCTCTGGAGGGGTTGGAGTGGAAAGTGATGTGAGTTTGGGAAACTAACTGCATTTTGTACTGATTAGGGCCAACGCTCTGGAGACAGAGCCAACCTTGGGTGTTGGCTCCACTGCTCATGAGCTTCTGACTGAGCAAGTTATTAAGTTCTTTCAACTTCCTCTTCCTTGCGAACTGTCGGCAACTGCTGGTATTCTGTTTTAAAAAATGCATGTGTGTGCCACGGTGTACATGTGGAGGTCAGAGGACAACCTTGAGGAGTCTGTGCTCCACCTCCTCTGGAGAGGGTTACTTGCCTCTGTAAACGAACTATCAGATGAGCTGACTCATGAGGTTTGGGTTATCCAGGCTCCCACAAGTACAGGATGCATTTGGCTTTATGGAGGTGCTGAGGAGTTGAATCTGGGATGTCAGGCTTTGCAAGCAAGTGCCTTTAACTGCTGAACCGTCTCCCCAGATTTTGTCCTTGCTAACCCTTCCTTCCTTTTTAAAAACTTTTTTGGGGCAACTTTCATAAATATAAACATAATCGTAATACCCTCCACCACCCACCCTTTTCCTCCTCCCAAATCCCCCTTCCGTTAAATACCTTCTTTCCAACTACTCTTTTATTTTGATGTCATCATTTTCCCCTCCTGTTATGCAGGTCTTGTGTAGGTAGCATCAGCCACTGTGAGGTCATGAATATCAAGGCCACTTTGTGTCTGGAAGACAGAATCGCAAGCATTCCTACCCTTCCTTTGGCTCTTCCATTCTTTCTGCCCCTTGTTCAACAAATTAACGTCCCTCTTTTCCTTCTTCCCTCCCTTTCTGTCTCTTTCTCCTCCCTCCCTCCCTCCCTCCCTCCCTCCCTCTCTCTCTCTCTCTCTCTCTCTCTCTTTCTTTCTTTTCTTTCTGTGCTAGGGATTAGACTCAGTGCCTCATGCATGCCAGGCAAACCCTCTACCATGAGCTGTATCTCCAGCCCTGTCCTTTCTAAATATAGAAGAGAAATTTAAAAAAGAAACTGGTGGGCTGGGATTGTGTAACTCAATAGTAAAAGTGCTTTCTAAACATACACCAGGCCCCCAACATTGCACATCAAAACAAAAGACTTCATGACCTACTGGGGTGGGAGAGGAGCTTAGGTAGCCAAGTAGGGAAGTGGGAATTTAGGAAAAAAGTTTTTTTTTTTTTTTTTAAGCAGGAGAGAGAGAGAGAGAGAGAGAACACCAGGGCCACCACCTTGTGGGTCTGCCTCATGTGGGACCTGGGGAATTGAACCCAGGGCCTTAGGCACTGGAGGCAAGTGCCTTAACCGCTGAGCCATTTCTCCAGCCCAGGAAAAAAGTTTTGAGAAGGTTGATATAAGGGTTTGTGTGGCTGTGTAATGTCAGGGAGGAGATGGCTGGCAACTTTCACGCTCATAATAAAAGAAACTTGTGACATTTTATAATGTTCTATGTGCTCTGCATTGGTGTATCAGTTACCCACTTGTTGCTGGGACAAAGTACTTGACAGAAAGCAGCATAAAGGAGGCTTGTTTCTGCTCATAGTTCCAGGTTTCAGCCCATCGTGGCAGGGAAGCTTTGTGGCAGGAGCTGCTTATCATTTGTGCATGGCGAGGAAGCAGAGGAATGCTGATGGATGTTGAATGTTCAGCTGGCTAGTTCCTTTTCACTGAACCAGCCATGGGATTAGGCCACCAGTTAGGGTGGTTCCTCGTACTTCAACTAACCTAATGTAGAAAACCCCTCACAGACAAGACTGGAGATTTGCTCCCATAGTGATTCTGAATCCTGTCAAATTGACAACCAGAGGTTAATCAGGACAGCTGGTCTTAGTACTTGTTCCAGTTATTTTTCCCTTGTTGGCATACAACACCTGACCTGAAGCAGCTTATAGGAGGAGAGGCTTTATTTCAGCTTGTAGTCTTGAAGGGAAGATGCATGATGGATGGTATACCAGAGGCTGGCTCACAGCTCATCACACATCAGTTGGAGGTGGTCTCCTAGGCTTGGAGCTGAGCTAAGAGACCCCAAGGCCCACCACCAGCAAGACCCCCTCTTCCAAATTACCTCCAGCTGGCGACTGAGTATGAGACGAAGTCAGAACCATGTGAGGCTACGGGGACAGATCACATCCAAATTACCACTGTACTTAGTAACTCTTGCTGCAACCTTCTGAGACAGGAAGTCACTATTCTCCCCATGGAGACACAGGTGCCTTAACTTTAGCCAGGGGTCACATAGTTAGGAACATGTAGGTGTGGAGCTTGGGACACAGGTCCAGGAAGAAGTGCTGGTTCTGTGCTGAGCATTCGGAACAAGACAGACCCCAGGCTTTGTTTTCATGGAGTTCATAGCCACACGAGAGTGCTATCTGTGCAAGTGAAGAAAATGAAAATAAAAGCCAAGGATCAAATCCCAAGGAGCAGTTATACTTAAGGGCTAAAAAGAAGAAAAAGACCCAAGGAAGAGAGGTAGATGTAAGCACAGTTCAGAGTCAGGGGGAAAGGACTGGGGAGATGGCTCAACCGTTAAAGGTGCTCACTTGCAAAGCCTCCTGGCCTGGGTTGGCCTAAGTTTGATTCCCAGTACCCATGTAAAGCCAGATGCAAAAACTGGTGCATACATCTGGGGTTCGTTTCTAGTGGCAAGAGGCCCTGGTGGGCTCATTCCATTCATATTGTTTCTCTCTCTGTTTGCAAATAATAGAATAGAAACCCATGAGGAGTATATGGAAAAAAAAAAACAAGATCTGGGAGAATATTCTAGAAGGGAGTAGTATTATTTGAAAGTTCCAGTATCTGGCACTGATCACTAGCTGATCTGAGACTACTGGGGATGGAGGTGAGGTTTGAAAGCAGAACAGAAGTAAGAGAGACTGGAGAGAATCTAAGGAGGAGAAGCTATGTGGGTGAACCAAAGCGGCATCAGTGACAAGAGAAGGTGAAAGGCACAGAAAAATACTGACTGTTTATGTGTAGACAATGCAAGAAGAATCCAAGATCATTCTCCATCCAGACTCCTGGGAGAACAATGATGCTGTTGTCAGAGAAAAGAAGCTACATTTATTACCTTCACATGAGTAGGAGACCTCAGCAGGCAGTTTAGTAGGTGATGGACCTTTTAAAAAAGGGGAAAAAAATCATGACTTTCTGTCATCTCATGGAACTGAATGGATACTCTTTAAAAAAACATTATTTATTTTCAAGCAGTGAGAAGAGAGGCAGACAGAATGGCTGTGCCAGGGCCTCCAGCTATTGCAAACAAACTCCAGATGCTTGTGCCACTTTGCACATCTGGGTACTGGGGAACTGAACCTGGGTTGTTAGGCTTTGCAGGCAAGCACCTTAACCTCTGAGCCATCGCTTCAGCCCTGAATGGTCACTCTTAACCAGGATGGTTTTGGAACTTCTGACAGTAGTTTTGAGTTTACTAAGCTACAGTAAAAGTCTAATAAGTCATTTCTCCAACAATCAAAGAGTCATCCTCCTGTTTTATTTAAAGAAGCACACCCGACTTATGTTAATGGTAATAGGTTGTGTAAAATATACAGTTAAAGTATAAAAACCCAATTCATTCTCAGTAGCAATAATATATATATACCCCCAAGTCAGCTCAAGCAGGGCTAGAATAGATGGGAGAACGTCCAATTAAATGCCACCAAGAATACAAGTGTAAAGAATGGGAGTTCCTGAGAAACCAAACCCGAGCTTTCTAGAAGTCTTAGCTCAGAGATGGGCCAGTGGGAAAGGGAACATTGTCTAGGTTGGAGATTCCGGTCCATGTGGCTTTTTAGAGTGGCCAAGGCCTAGAGTGTGACACACATTTGTAAAGAGCTCAGGAAATAGCCTCGAGCGTGGCGTCTTGCTGCTGTCTGCAGGGTCCAGCCATCACGGGTGGCTGTCGCCTGCTGGGGGCTGGGGACAGACTGCTTTTGTTTACCTGGTCAGCTGGGATGCAATCACGAGGCAGAGCAAAAGGAGAACAAAACCCTCCGTTTCTGACGAGGTCCCCCCTCTCAGATCTTTAGCCCGAGGGACCATACCCGGCAGCAGCGAAGACCCATCCAAGCACTTCAACACTGAAGCAGCACTCCCGCCCAGGGGGCGGGACCACGAGAAGCCCCGCCCCCCGTCATAAAAAACAGACCAATCCCAGCTCTCCGCCCGCGGACAGGAAGCAGCAGAGGGCCTGAGAGCCGGAGAATGGGCTTCGGTGCGCATGCGCGCGCCCCCGAGGCGCCTGGGGGAGGGGGCGGAGCGAGAAGCGAAGGGAGTGGCCTCGCATGCTCATTGGCTCTCGCGCGTCACGTGGCGAGGAAGGGGGCGGAGCTTCAGGAGAAGGCGGGGCGGGGCGGGGGCACGGACCGAGAAGAGGCCGGGAGCGAGGGAAGGAAGGGGAGCGGGGAAGGGAGGAAGGAAGGAGGGAGCGCGGCCGGCCCTGAAGTGGAGCGAGAGGGAGGCGCTTGGCGGTGCTCGGGAGGGGAGGAGGTCCCGGCTTCCCGCGGAGGAGGCTCGCGGGGGACCCGGCCCGGCCCGCTGCTTCCTCCCGTCGGTCGGGATCGAGGTGCCGCCGCCGCCGCCGCGGCTGCTGCTGGTGCTGGCGGCGGCCGCGGAAGATGGTGCTGCTGCTGCTGAGAGTGTGCTTCCTGCTCGTCTCCTGGGCGCCGGGGCTGGGAGGTGAGCACGACCCCCGCCGCCCACCCGGGGCGGGGACGGCGCGGGCGCCGGGGCCGAGCCCAGCGCCCCCCGCCCGCCCGCCCGCCCGCGCGCGCCCCGGCCACGCGTCCGCCGCGCTCCCCGCCGGGCGCTCGCTATTGTCCCCGCGCGCCCCGACCGAGCCTTGCCCGCGGCCGAGGACGCCGCCAGCCTCCCGGCGAGGCCTTCCCGGCGCCGGCGTCCGCGGCTGCGATCGCTCCGGGGCCGCTCGGTGCTCGGTGTCCGCTCCCCTGTGTCGATGGGTGCTGGGTCCCCGCCGAGCGCTGTCCTCACCTTCCTTCCTCCTCTGCCCGGTGGCCGATTCCGGGAATCCGCCGCGCAGGCTCGGGGCAAGTTGCAATGATCTTATTGTTATTTTCATTTAATTATTTATTAATTTTTTTGCGGCCCGGCCGTCCCGGATCCGCGATGGGGTGGTGGGTGGCGGGTCCCCAGCACCAAGGATCGTCCGTCGCCTCTTCCATTCCTCCGCCCCGCACCGAGTGTCCGTCCGTGGGTCTTGGACAGCGCGCGCGGGAGGGTGTGTGTTCAAGTTGAAAGACCTGCGGCTCCAGGGAGAGGGGAAAAATTAATAAAAGGATTTATTTTTATTATTTCTTTTTTGGTCAAAGCCAACCGTCTCTGTTTTGGGTCTGCTTTGGTTCTTTTCGAGTTGGAGGACCGGATGACCCTACTTGCAGTTTTCTTAAACTCTCCCAGGTGGAGAGCGAGGTGCCAGGGGGCTCAGCACAGGGACCCCCACCCTGCAGGTGGAAGCTAACATTTTGCTAAGAGGAAAAGCATTTCTTGACGTATTCGAAGACCAGTTGCATTATTTTGCTTTTGTGGAAAGTGCTATCCTTACCTTGTCCTAACATATGTGTAAAAGCCTTAAAGTGAAATTGAAATTGAAAAAAAGGAGATTTACGGGTGCATGGGGTACTGAGTTCTGTTTTCTTTGTCGCCTTTGGCTTAGGTCCCCAGGGCCAAGCACACTCCTGTCCTGTATTGTACTTTGTCCCTGGTTGGTGTCCTGTACGCAGACTCCTACTGGAGTTGTATTGTTCCATACACAGCTCAGACAGGCTTAGTTTCATGTTTTTAAAGGATCAAAGTTGGAGACCCTCCTTAACAGCCTTTTTGTTTAACACTTGGCATTTTTGTTCCCAGTGGGCTTCTGACTGTTTAGCTGTTTTCACTTTTTGAAATGATAGTCAGGACCTAGACGCCGTTCTCTAAGAGTTAATAATAAGTGAGACACACTTGAGACACTAACAGACTGAGGAGTAGTAATGTATAAAATGATTTTTTAAAAAAATAAATGAAAACAGAAACTGATACGGTGTGATATTGGGAAAAATCTTTGAGTGAAGACCCTCATACAGAAATTTACCGAGTTCAAAACTCTAGTCTTTCGCTGTATGTCTCATTGGTTAAAAGGTCAGTTTTTGATCTTCCTGTTAAGTAGAACTTAAAATTTTTTCCAAAAAATTCAATAATTCATAAAACAAATTTTCACTGAAAAATATCAGACTGCAATTTTTGAGTCCATTGGTATATTTGTAATCTTATTGTACTATATATATGTACACTGTTTTAATCTAAGTCCAATATGGCTAATTTTTAAGGTGTTTTTGTGAGGTTCAACCTGACATAGGCTGGTTTTAGCACATGAGAAAGGTAAATGTTTGTATGGGATTAGAACAAGTTGTGGAAATACGGATTTAATATTCTAAGTCATTTTCAGGGCCTTAAACTGTTCCTTGCTTCCCCCTTCCTGATTTGTTAATTGTGTGTGTGGGAATTTTTTTCTTATCCACATGTGCTGGTGACAGGAAGCTGAAAGGAAAAATTAAAAATGTTAGAATCATAAAGCAAACTTCCCTACTTATCTTGTTCTAGCACATGTCCTTATGTTGTATTTACTTGTAGGAAAATACCATCTCATGAACCACTGAGCTGCCCCCCCCCAGCCTGGAAGATACCATTTCCAGAGTTCACTAAAGATCTGCTTGACACACACACATTCAATCAAGTATATGCATAACCAACATATGATGTGTCAATACAAAGTTTCTAATTAGCAAAAAAAAGAATTAAAAAATGAATAAATATTTTAAAAGTTAAAAATGCTTTTAACAATTATTTGTAATAATGTTAGAAATTCGTAGGTACAGTTCTGATTAGAATTTTTAGGGATGTGTGAATGTTACTGTTGCCTTTTTTTTTTTTTTTTTTTTTGAGAGACTCATTCTAATTGTTGCCTGGCTGGTCAGGAACTGACTCCTGGGCCCTGAGTGATCCCCCAGGACTGACTGCAGGTGCAGGCCTCCTGGCTGGAGGTTACTTTTTAACACAGAACTATGGGAAAGCTAAGGTCTTTTCTTTCCTTTTGAAAAAAAATCTACTTGGTGTGCTTGAGAAGCCAAAGGCATTAGATGTAGCAATAAATTAATCCCATAATGCTTTGGATTGATGAAGTCAACCATGAAATGAACTTTGGTATGTGATTTTTTAAAAAAATATTTAAAAATCTGGTGTAAGGGCTTTGTTTTGTGAAATACATTCTACAGAAAGAAGCTTTCTGGAAGTTGACTCCTAAGTATTAAAAAAGTATTAGATTTTAGGCTTAAACTGTTTTGTCTGTCTGTCTATTTATATTTTTTGAGGTAGGGGCTGGCTCTAGCCCAGGCTGACTTGGAATTTACTGTGTAGTCTCAGGGTGGCCTTGAACTCACAGTTGTCCTCCTATCTCTACCTCCCAAGTGCTGGGATTAAAGTTGTGTGCCACCATGCCCAGCTTGTCTGTCTGTCCGTCCGTCCGTCTGTCCATCCTTCCGTCTGTCTGTCCGTCCTTCCTACCTTCCTTCCTTCCTTTTTTCTTTTCTTTTTCTTTTTTCCAAGGAAGGGTATCATCCTAGCCCAGGCTGACCTGGAACTCATTCTGTAGCTCCAGGCTGGCCTCAACACACAGTGATCCTCCTGGGATTAAAGGTGTGCACCACCATGCCTGGCTTTTTTTTAAAAACACATTGAAAAATTTTTTTATGGATTTGCAAGGAGAGAGAGAGAGAGAGAGAGAGAGAGAGAGAGAGAGAGAGAGAGAGAGAGAGAGGAGATGAATGAGCACTCCTTGTCCTCCAGCCACTGCAAACAAACTCCAGATGTATGCGCTGCGCTGCTGTGTGCATCTGTCTCTATGTGGGTTCTGGGGAATGGAACCCGGTTCATTAGGCTTTGCAGGCAAGCTTCTTAACCCCTGAGCCATCTCTTCAGCCCTTTTTAACTTTTTATTTTTAGAAAGGATTTTACTAAGATTCCTAGGCTGGCCTTGAACTTGTCATCTCCCTGAGAGCTCAGATTACAGGTCTTGTATCATCAGGCCCTGCTTCAAACCAGTAAGCACTCAAAGCCCAAGGCTCATAGTCATTGCTCCCTCATACCGTCTTTAAAAAAATTAAGTAAGTTTTACCTTCTTGAAGCTGTCTCACTATATAGCTTACAGTGGCCTCACACTCACAATCTCCTCCCTCGGCCTCCCCAGTGCTGGACTTCTAAGTGTGTGCATTCCGCTATGCCTGCCTCGCTCAGGCCTTTGGAAAGTATTTTTCACACGTTAGCTCAAAGGGGGCCTTTGGACTGAACTGCCTTAGAAATATGTTTTATTTTATGTGTACATGTTTAAGCTAGTTAGCAGTGAAGAATTGATAGATTTCTTAGTGAAGTCCATGCATTTCTGGGTGTTTTGGGAAGATGTGGCTGTGTGGTCCCACGAGGCTGCATTCCTGTTGTATGAACAGTGGTTGCCCTCTTCACCTGGCACGTGTTAAGTGCTGTAGCTTCCTCCTCCTGGTGGTACTACACTCACTCTTGTTACCAGCCTGTGTCCTGTGGGTACGTTGCTCACACCTGCCTCAGCTTCATCTGGCATAGTTGGCACCGACTTGTAAAAAATGTTCATTTTCATTGTGACCTGTTAACTAACCTTTAACACATTCTTCAAAATTTTTCACTTTTTCTATAGTTTTAAAAGTTTGTTGGCCAGCCAATTCGTCTGCTTATTTATCTGAACGTTTATCTGCAGAAATGTTAAGTAAAGGCTGGCGATACTGATGCCATGTTACGAGCCTTAAGGACAGCTGAGGTCGTTAAGGTCCCTGAAAATGGCTACAATATAATGGAAAATAAAAAAAAAATAAACGTTTGTTAATAAAAATCATTGCATATATATGTACTATTTTATTTGTGTGTTCACGTGCATTGTGTGTGTGTGCGCGCAGGTTTTCAGGCCGCAGAACAGTCTCAGATGTTCCTCAATGGTTAGCAACATTTAAAAAATATTTTTATTTATCTATTTGCAAGGTGGGAGGAGAATATGAATGGCTACCAAGGCTTCCAGCCACTGCATGGATCACTTTGTGCATCTGGCCTTTATGTGGTACTGAGGAATCGAACCCAGGCCACCAGGTATTGCAGGCAAGCGCCTTAAATGCTGTTCCAGCCCTGTTCACAACATTTGAGGCAGTCTCCTCTTGGCCTGGAGCTGGCCAAGTCGGTCAGACTGGCTGGCCATCTAGCTCCAGGGATCCACCCAGCTCCTCCTCTCCAGCACTAGGATTGCAAGGCTACACTTTCAAAGTCTCTTAGTTTTTTATATTAGCACAAAAGTAATGTTTCAGTATGGCATTTTTATACATATTGTAAATTTTACTTTAAACTTTTTATTGACAACCTCCGTACATGTACACAAGTTACCCTCATCATAATCCCTCCCACCATTCTTTGTCTCCCCTCTCATCCCCCCCATGAACCCTTTCCAACTAGTCCCCCTTCTGTTCTGATATTATCATTTCCCCCTCCTGTTCTGCAGGTCTTGTGTAGGTAGTGTCAGCCACTGTGAGGTCATGAAAACCAAGGCCACTTTGTATCTGGAAGACAGTATTAACAAAGCACTCCTCCCCTTCCTTTGGCTCTTACATTCTTTCCACCACCTCTTCCACAGTGGTCCCTGAGCCTTGGAGGGGGAAATGGAGAAGTCTCTCTTAGTGCTGAACAACAACTGTCACTTCTCAGCACTTTAGTGAGTTTGGAGTCTCCCCAGTGGTCGCCATTTGAAAAGAGAAGCTTCTCTAACCAAACGTGAGAGTGGCATTAAGATACAAATATTTAGAGGGCGTTTGGTGATATAATGTATCCATTTAGCCAGACAACAGTAGTAGCTGATGACCTCCTCAGCAGTAGGCTTTTTTAACTAGGTTTTCTGTACCAGGCATGAGTTCCCTCCTGTGCAGTCAGCAAGCAGCTGGTCACCCCTCTAGCCGTAGGCATGTCACTCGTGGGCACGTCTTACTTGGCTGGCCAGCCATGTAACTTGCAGGACCACTGCTGGTGAAGCCTATTGATAACTTCTCCCTAGCAGGCTGTGTAGCACTTTCTAGAACTGTGACAGTCAACAAGCTTCCAGCTCAGCTCCAGCTGATTTCTCAGTGCCCTGCAGCCAATCATGTGGAGTCTTCAGTAGGGTCTTCCCATCTAGTTCTGGTGGGCAACCAAGAGCCATGGCAATGGCCTGTCATGTTTTGGGGACATCAAAGCCTCCTGACTCACAACTCTCTAGATGGTATCCCACCTGGCACTGAAATTTTTTCTGTAACAATTTATGGCTTCTGGGCCCAGTATTATCCACTCCCACAGTGTACTGCCCCAAAACTCATTATTTTAGGCTTGAGTTTTTCACTTGGTTTCTGGGGATTGAACTCTGATCTTTGTGCTTGTGAGACAAGTACTTTACCCATTGAACTGGTCTTTGCAGCTGTGTGTAAATTATATATATATATATATATATATATATATATATATATATATATATATATACATATACACACATTACTTTGTTTTTCGAGGTAGGGTCTCACTCTAGCCCAGGTTGACCTGGAATTCACTATGGAGTCTCAGGGTGGCCTCAAACTCAAGGAGATCTCCTACCTCTGCCTCCTGAGTGCTGGGATTAAAGGCATATGCCACCACGTCCAGCAATAATATTTTTAAATTCAGTGTTAGGTTATCAAATATGTCCTCCCTTTGTTTTTCTGGTGGTAGTGGAGACTGGACACAGAGCCTTGCACACATCATCTGCTGAGCTTCATTCCAGCCTTGTTGGCTGTTTCTCAAAAGTTCTGGTTTCCACACACAGCTTGAGTGTCCCTAACCGGGAAAGAGGAGCATTTCAGATTTTGGACTTTTGCATAAGGGACGCTCATCTGGTAGAAGTCTATGCAAATATTCAAGAATCTGAAGTGTAAAATGTCTAATACTTGTCACAATTTCTCTTAAACTGAGTCAAAAAAGACGGTTTTTTCATCTATTGCTCAATGGTTAGAGACGTTAACTACTATATATGTTTTCTGCCTCAGTCTCCCTAGTTCTGGGGTTAGAGTTGTGCTAGTGAGGGCATCATCTTAAATTGTTTCTTTTCAATTTATTTTTTAATTTTGTTTATTTGAGAGGGAAGAGACAAACACAGAGTGAGTTATGGGGGTGCCAGGGCCTCCTACCACAGCATATGAACTCTAGACGCATGTACCACTTCCTCCATCTGGCTTCATGTAGGTATTGGGGAATAGAACCAGGTCATCAGGCTTTACAGGTAAATGCCTTTCATCACTGAGCCATCTCTCCAGCCCCAAATTAATTGTTTCTGACATGTTTTCTTTCTGTGGGAAAATGACCATATTTGCCTATTTGCATGCAAAGTAGAATGCATTCTGACTTTTCTTTGGGAGATAGTGGATGGCTTTTGAATTTTCTTACCTTTTAAGTCTTTGTAGACTTGTTGAGGTTGCTTTGCTTGCATTGTAAGCAGCTGGGACACTGTGCTCGTGAGGCCGGGTGGAAAACCACGAATGTCCTAGAAGATCTATGTGCACATGAAATGTACTTTCATGTAGGTCTGAATCATAAGGACTCCAGTTTTGATCCAATTCACTGGATTATTGACAGGCACATACTTTGAAATGTTCACAGTCATGTTCCCTACAGTAATGTAAACTGTCTTCAGAAAAAGTATTCTCTCTACTTAAAGGAGACTCCCTAAAAGGCAGATGGCAGATGCTGTGTTTGTAAGTAAGTAGCTAGTAGCTGGTTACAGTAACAGTGTATTCTGGTTTTGATGGGTATTAAAGATAAATCCTTCTCCCCTCCCCCTCTTTTCCCCCTTCCCTCCCAGCCTTGTCCGTGCTAGGCAAGTGTTCTGTCACTGGGCTGTATTCCCAGCCCTTTTAAACTGTTTTCTTTTGAGACAAGGTCTCACTAAGTTCAGGCTGGCCTTGAACTTACCCTGTAGATCAGGCAGGCCTTGAACTTCTGCCTCAGCCTCCTGAGTAGCTGTGATGATTATAGATCTGTTGTTAGCTAAAGCTGTATTTTCTTTTTGTTTTTTTTCTAAAACAGAATCTTCACTGTGCAGGCTGCTTTCCTTGATCTCATGGTGATCTTCCTGCCTCAGACTTCCTAGTGCTGGGGTTGTATCTATACTGGCTCCTAAAGTTAAAAGTTTTTGTCTTTTTTATTTATTTTTTGAGATTACTGTGTTGTTCAGGCTGGTTGTAAACTCCTGATCTCCCACAATCCTCTGGCCTGAGCTTCCCAGGTAGCTGGGACTGTCTCAGTGGGACCTATAGGTACCTACCACCATGCAGGGACATATTTTTCTAATGGTCTAGCTTAAACTCCATCTTTGTGAAGTGCCAACAATGTAATTTGAGTGTGTGGGGAATGTTGAAGCTGAGCATAGCTCCTAGCAGGAAGTTCCAATAAGAAGCCAACATGAATGCTAATTGGGGAGATAAATTGTAAGGAGGACAGGCTGCGGACAGAGAGACACATGGCGATTTCAAGTCTGAGCCCAAGCTCAGAATTACAGAGGCAGACACTCCAAATAGTAGGAACTAATTTGCATCTGGTCTGCTTGTCCATGTGACAGGACTGGGGAAAGAAACTCAAGAGCTTTTGAAATGAAGAATTGCTCTGTTTGGTAGTTGCTAGTAATTTTCCAAGCAACTTTTCTTAAGAAGTTTGTAGTGGTGATTTTAACTAATCATGCTGTCGGTGTTCATACCAGGGCAGAAGCTAAGTGGGAAAGCTGCCAGGGCCACCAGCTGTACACCTAGGGGCAGCAGCCCTTCCTCCCATAGCGCAAAGGCCTCGGTTCCCCTGGACAGGGTCCCGGACCAGCTCAGTTGGAGCAGATTCTCGGGGGATGTCCTCTTCCTTTGCTGCTGGGTGAATTCATTCCAGCTAAATAATGAGAGCCATGTGCAGGGAGAACATTGTTAGATACCTGGGCATCACCTGTCTGTGCCTGGAAGGAGCCACGAAGCCATGGTGTTGAGAGAAGAAAAGTAAAGGAAGCGATTTATGAGAGTAGACACAATGTCAGGATGTAAAATAGAGTTCCAATTATGTGCTGTTGTTGCAAGTAAAATGAGGTTTCATTAAGTTGCAAACAGCCAGTTAGGGAAGGCCTTTTGAGGTAAGAAACAATAAGGGGCTGGAGTGGTGGCTCAGTCAGTAAAACTGCCTGTTGCACAAGCCCAAGGACCTGAGTTCACACCCCAGCACCCATGAAAATGCCCAGAGGGCCTGGCAGCCCACCTGTAATCCCAGAAGTACAGCTGTTTGATTTGTTTGTAATCCGGGCACCTAAAAGAAAGTCTAAAGTCTTGTATATAGTAAGAACTCCATATGTAGATGTTAGTGGGTGAACAAATTGTGAAGTAATTTCATCTTTTTGTGAATTCCTAGGAGCTCTCAAGTTTCTGAAAGTATGCCAGCATTCAAGTTAATCTTTTTACTATAATTTGAACCTCCACTTTGTTGCATGGTCTTAAGAATTGAACTCAGGCCTTCCAGCAGGTTAGGCCAGCACTTCAGCACTGAGCCAGCCACGACCATTTCTATTAGTGTATTCATTTTGCTCATTAAGTATTTTTATATGCTCTACTAATTAAAAACTCAGGAAGGGTGAGTTAATTTTTTTAATATAAGAACTAAGTGGCTTTTAAAAAACTACTGTGTGTTTTTATTGAAAATATTTAAAAACATTTATTAGTTCACTGCAAGAATTAGCTTAAAGGAGAAACACAGAGATACAGTTTTTGTGGTCCTAGAGACCAGGCCAAGCCAGGGCCTCAAGCATGCTCACCACTGAGCTCTGTCCCCAGTCCCCTTTGTCTCATTTTTACATGAACTATACTGCCTTTGTTTCTTTTTGTCTCTATGTGTTCTTTGAGACAGATTCATCCTATGTAGCCTAGGCTGGCCTGAAATTTGAGATCCTTCTGCCTCAGCCTGAGTGTTGGTATTATAGGCCACCATACCCAACTGTTGTTTTAATGTTAAATGAGATAATGCTTTCATTAATGAATGGAACCATAATTTATTGCCTTTTCATATAACATGTGCTATACTGTTTGGCATTAGGTACTGATATCTCACTTTTTTTTTCCAATGGGAAAGCTGAGGTACAGAGAACTATGTAACAGTTTTGTTCAGACAGTTGTGAAAGATGGAAATAAAAACTGCATGGAAATTTGCAGAGAAATTACCTGAAATGCACTCAGGGCAACAGTAAGGTAATTGTTTCCCCTTATCCATTGAATAGCTATACTAAGTTTTTAAAAGAGTAAATTGTATTTTCAAATGCTAGGCTTATTAGAAATTATAGTACTTAGATGAGTGTCATAGGGTCACATACTTCTTTTTTTGGTAGGGTCTCTTCTAGCCCAAGCTGGCCTGGAATTCACTATGTAGTCTCAGAGTGGCCTCGAAATCACAGTGATCCTCCTACCTCTGCCTCCTGAGTGCTGGGATTAAAGGCATGTGCCACCACACCCAGCTTAAATATTAAAAAAATCCTTTTAATTAATCAATTTATTTATTTAAGAGAGAGAGACAGAGACAGAGATAGAGAAAGAAGCATAGAAAGAATGGGCACACCAGGACTTCTAGCCACTGCAAATGAACTCCAGATGCATGTGCCACCTTGTGCATCTGGCTTTACATGGGAATTGGGGAATTGAATTTCCTCCTCCCTTCCCCTAGGGTCTCACTCTAGCCCAGGCTGACCTGGCATTTACTCTGTACTCCCAGGCTGTCCTTGAACTCCTGGCGATCCTCTGCCTCCTGAGTGCTGTGATTAAAGGAGTGTACTGCCATGCCTGGCTCCTTTCTTCAGAGATATGAATGGAGGTGGAAAGTTCCACAGGACAGTTGAGTGGGTTCATTGTTTACATTGTTCACCTGTTTTTATCCCTGACTGTTTCCTGGGTGCTGAGGATGCATACTAGTAAACCAGGTGGAGTCCTTACTCTGGTGACATCTGTGTTCTAGTGGTGAAGGAGGTGGCCTGTCTTTGTTAGAGCTCACGAAGAGGAGTTGGGGGCATGGCTCAGTCGGTTAAGCTTGAAGACCTGAGTTCAGATCCCCAGGATTTAAGTTAAGTGTCGGGTGGGAGTGGCTGCCCATCTGGAATTACAGTGCTTGGGAGCCGGCATCCTCAGGCAAGCCGGCTAGTTAGTCTAGCTGAATCTGTGAGCTGTGGGTTCAAGTGAAAGACCTTATCTCTGTAAATAAGGCGGTGAGCAGTTGAGCGAGACATCAACACCCCTGGCTCCGTATGCCTCCACACACACGCAAACGTGAATACACATACACATGCTCCCAGAAGAACTCAAGAACAATGAGACCCATGGGGGTGTGCACTCTTAAGAGTGAGCAGAGAAAGCTTCCGGGAAAGACACGGTCCAGCAGAGGAAAGCACAGACTCATAGATGTAGAGGTGGCAGATCAGCTGAGCGGTAGGGAAGTGGGTTGGGGGGATGTAGCCTAGCTCTTGCCAGGGTCATGCTCAGCTTTGTAAACCGTGGTTAAGACTCTGAGCTGGGAAGCCTTTGGAAGGCACCCGCATCACTGCGAGGATTCTGTAAAGGAGAGATGGTGGGAGGGCAGGAGCCCAGCCAGACAGGAGGTCAGCCGTTGAGCGGGGCTCTTTACTGTCTGGACACTTTTGAACCTTGCTGTGTTTGACACATTTTCAGCCCTATGAGTTCCAGATTTCTCTGCAACTAGGACACAGGATGTGAACTAGTATTATGAACTGGGCACCTCTGATCAGAGCCTTTCTTGCCGGGGCTGTCAGTGTGTGCATCTTTTAGGTCATTTTTGGACAGTTTTCTCCCAGTTGTTTGTTGGTCGAGTTTCTGGCATAGAAGAGATATTGGAAGGGTTGAGGGTATAGTCCAGAGGTAGAGCTTGCCCTGGCATGCATTTAATGCCCAGTGCCACAAACAGACGAACACACTGACGTTAAAAAGGCAGTGGTGTTAATATTTTCCTGTGTTTTGTGGGTATTTATAGTACATGCTGCTGGCTCTGCAGCCACCTGGGCAGTGTTGAGGAGGGTGACAGTGGAGAGGGGTTCCCTACTGTTTTCACACATATATATGTATTTACGGCAACGTCTTTAGTTTTTGGGTCAGTTTCCCCAGTAGGATCTACATGATGATTTGTAAGGAGCACGGCTTTCTAGTTGACACTGGTGTTACTGTGCCTGATTTCTCTTGATTTGCTGGATATTACAGTAGGGATGATGATGTCCTACCTGGGCCCCTGTAGACTGAGGGGACCTGGGCTGGGGGAGTCTAGTACACTGGATATTACTGTAGGGATGATGTCCTCCCGGGCACCTGTAGACTGAGGGAGCCTGCGCTGGGGGAGTCTAGCACCCAGCAAGGATCAGAACTAGAGTAGGTGATATGGAGTTGGCATAGACAGGCTGCCTGGCCCTGGAGAGCTAGATCTGGAACACGGAGAGATCTGGGACAAGAGCGGGCAATTCGAGGCCTTCCTTTGTTTAGTGAGGTTTGGGTGAGTGTCGGACACTTGGCAGTGAGATTTGATGGCAGAGCTGTGCTGTCTCTACTTGGCGAGTTCCCGACTGGTTGTTGAGGTATAAGAACAGACATGGGCTGAGCAGGTCCAGACTCTGCATGTGGAAACAGGCAATTTTGTGGTGTCTGACTGAGGTAAGTAGTGCAAGGGTTGGAGACCGGCCCGGCTCCTGTGGAGTAAACCATGCCAATTTCAATTGCTAGCTGTGGAAATCAAGGGTATACTTATATATATATTTTTGTCTATAAAAAGTGCATTTCTCTTTAGTATTTCATATTATATACATACATATATATATATATTTTTTCATTTTAAAGGTAGATGTCAGTTTGGTTTCTGAAAGTTCTGTGCCATGTGCTCTATTATGATACATTTTTATTTCAATGTTTTGTTGGCAATCAGAATTGTGAATGATGACTATGAACATAATAGAATTGTTATAAATTAGCTTGAGATCAGTGAAATCTAAATTGCCTCTTTTGCATTTTTTCTTATTTCCTCTTGACCTTAGGCTTGTTATATACCCCTGAAATCTCTTAGTAGTTCTTACTTACTAGGTCTGTGGATTCAATTACAAAGTGGAAAGCAGTACAGAGCCTTGTAGATAGCAAGTGCTGAATAAATTTTAGTTTTCATCACATCTATTTCAAAATGATGATTGATTAGCAAAGTACATTTTGGGGTGTTTCCAGAGAGGATTAACTAAGGGGGAGGACCTGCCCTGAATGGGGGAGGTACCAGGAAGCAGACTGGGACCTCTGTAAAATAAAAGGGGAAGAAGAAGGAAACATTCTCTCTTCCTGGCCACAGGATGTGATCTGCCCTTTCCCACCATGATGGACTGAACCTCTGAAACTGTGAGTCAAAAGAAATCTTTCCTCCTTGAAGTTGTTTGGCTCAGCATTTTGTAATAGTGAAGCAAAGCTAACACAGTTGTTTAATTAAACATCTAATTAAATAAGTCATCTAGTTGGGATATTCTTTTTCCTGTATATAGTAAGCAGTCATTGTACAATTGAAAAAAGTAGAATACTTATTTTCTTTTCATGTTATGTTTTTCTTACAATTTTTAATCTTTATTGGCAGCTTTCATCCATGGTATGTAGACTATATACCACGATCATTGTCCCCTCCCACCACCTTCTCTTCCTGCTCCCCAATCCTCCTTCCACGGAATCTCTTCTTCTTTCCAGCTAGTCTCTGTTCCATTTTCATTCCATCATTTTCCCCTTCTATTATGCAGGGCTAGAATACTTTTTAAAATAAAATAGCCATATATAGTTGGAGTTTCACTTTTCCTTTTTAAAGATGTGAAATCTGAAGCTCTTTGAATTTTTAAAAAAGTGTCTTTTAGCCAAATTTTCATGTGAATTTTAAAATACTAGATTTCTAAAATAGAAATGGGAGGATATAGCCTTAGCATGCTTTTATGAATATGTTATATGATGAAAAAGTGAAAGGTGTTTTTACTGAAGCCGGGAGCACAGTTAGAGAGCCGCATGCCCTGGCTCAGCCGTTGGAGTGGTCCTACTTAGCCTAGTGGGTTAGAGAAAGTCAGATTATAAATAGAGAAGGGAGAGATTTAAAAAATGAAAAGCAGAAGTGGTGACATGCCTGGAATGAAAACAAAGAATATTTTTAGACTTTTGCTGCAAAATAAGGAGTTCATGAATTCTCAGAGATTTTAGGATGAGAGGACAGTAAGAGAGAGAGATAGATGAGATACATTGATCAGTTGGTTGATTGCTGGACATCTAGGTAGATGTGCACGCAGATGTAGGAGAAGAAGCTCATTAGAGAGGTTGGTGCACGTGCTATGTCACGATAGGCTGAGTGGGAAGAGAGGGGAGAGATCAGTTAGGCTTCTGTGTCTCTTCCCCACTCAGATCACCAACTCACGTCAGTTTCCAGACACACCAGAAATAACAGCTCACCAGCTTTCTAGGCACTTCTTAGGCAGTCAGGATGAAACCTAAAGCCTTTTGACACCAGGCTAATATTCCTATTACAGAGGAAAAAGAGCAGGGTCACAAGTCAGCACTAGTGAAACTAACTGTTCAGGGGACTTTCCAGACATGTGCTATAGATTCTGTACATTTTATAATGCCCCTTTCTTTTTAAAAATACTTTTATTTATTCATTTGCAAGCAGATAGAGAAGTAGGTAGAGGGAGAGACAGAAAAAAGAGAGGGAGAGGCTAGGGTTTCTTGCCACTGCAACTGAACTCTAGATGTGTGTGCCACTTTGTGCATCTTTGCATCTGGCTTTAGAGGGGTGCTGGAGACTTGAACCCAGGCTGCAGGCTTTACAAGCAAGCACTTTTAACTGCTCAGCCATCTTCCCAGCCCCTCTCTTTTCCTTTTCCTTTTCTCCGTAGGGTCTCCTTCTAGCCCAGGCTGACCTGGAATTCACATGTAGTCTCAGGCTGGCCTTGAACTACAGTGATCCTTCTACCTCTGCTTTCTGAGTGCTGGGATTGAAAGTGTGAACTATGGTATCTGGCTCTTTTTCTTTTTCTTTTTTTATGTTTTATTTATTCATTTTCAAGCAGAGATACAGAGAGAGAAAGAGAGAGAGAGAGAGAGAGAGAGAGAGAGAGAGAGAGAGAGAGAGAGAGAGAGAGA